>PVKN010004279.1:0-18044 GCA_004027915.1 Capromys pilorides
AAATTTTCCAAGAACACACAAGTTTTGGGCTTTGAATTGGAAATTTAAGGAGGTAATGCACATGAGTCGTAGACAGATGGATATTTTCAAACAAATGCACAAAGGGTAGACAACACTGTCAAACCCAGACAGTTATTTGTTCTACCTTGCCATTTCCCCATCTCAGCTTTACATGAGCTGTTGCCAAACCTGTTTCAGTGAGAAGACAGCTCCTTGTCACTTAGTAACCATAGCTCTCTCCTCTACTAAATGAATTCATCATCACTGATAAAGCACTTACCAGAGGAGCTGGGGAGATAGCTCAGTAGAATAAGCACTTGCCTGGCAAAAAAAAAAAAAAAAAAAAAAAAAAAAAAAAACCACTTACCAGTGCCTCTAGACAGAGTTGCAGGAGGAAGAAGACTATCCAGCAAATTCCTGAAAGGCATTTTGAGCAGCTATATCCCATCTCTCTCATGTAGAACCCATTTAGGAATGTATGGTTTTCTGCCTGTCTTCTAGGTGACAGGCAGAGGACAAATGGATGTTGGAGTAGAAGAATGAAGGACTGTGGAGAAGCAAGATGACTATTTTACCAGGAGCATGTTAATATCACTTTGAAGAGTCAAAATACTGACAGTGTTGAAAAATCCTGGCTGCATAGATATCCTTTTTTTTTTCTTTTTTTTTTCCTGCAGGGTCTTACTACGTAGCTTGGACTCATAGTGATCCTCCTGTTTCCTGCCTCCAAGTGCTGGGATTACAGGCCTGTGCCACTGCGCCTGGACTCCATCGCCTGCTCAGCGTGCTCAAGAGCGGGACTGGTGCGGCAGGGCCAGGAACTGAACCCTTGTCCCTGCACATCCTAAGCAAGTGCTATAGTCTGCTGAGCTATACCGCCAGTCCTGCATGGATATTCTTCTTCTCAGTAAGAATGCCTCAGCATTACAGAACATGTATCAATAGAAACTGCAAAGGGTAAATAAATTAAATTACAGTCCCTGTCCCTTGAAGCTTGAGGTCTAGCAGAAAACTTGGAACGTGGCCAAGCAAATACTACACATGATATAATTCATTTAAAAGTTGTTAAATATCCGAGTGTAGCAGTTGAGTCCTGATCCCATCCATCATCCATCCATTCATTCATTCATTCAACTAACTTTCATTTCTACTAGTGAGCCGGAATTGAGGTGGAGAAAGCCTGATGGAAAGAGATCTTATTGAGACGATATTGCAATTAAAATCCTAAATACGATCTCCCACTAGGATTTTGATGGAGCAAGATAGGGAGATGCAAAGATCTGTCTTGGGAGCCTGGGTAGACCAGGACAACCATTAGCCAAATTCAGAGATCAAAGGTATCCAGAGGATAGGAATGTGGGTGCAGAAACAGAGAAGTTCTGTTTGGGAACTTTTATTTATTTATTTACGGTACTGGAGATTGAACTCAGGACCCTGCGCTTGCCAGGCAAGCGCTTATTCTACTGAGCTATCTCCCTGCCCCAGTTTGGGACCTTTTAAATAAAAAGAAAACCTGCTTATTAATGGGAACCAGAAGAATACCAGTACTTAACGCGAGTCCAGGAGAAGCGGTACTGGAAACTAGTGAGATCTCACTATCCGTGTTAACTGTGTATGATGGGGACAGAGGCAGACGGAGACCACCATAATCGGCTGTTTATGTGATACATGCCTCCCACCGAACCCCAACATGCATACTTTTTTTTTGCACCAGGAATCAAACCTAGGACCATGCGCTTGCCAGGCAAGCAAGCGCTGTTCCGCTGAACTATATTGCCTGCCCATACATTTTTTCTGGTGAGTTTAATTCTTGCTTCACAGTTCTCTGCTTCTTGGAGACAAAGTGTTTTCCTTCTTGATCGCTGTTAAGGAGGGAAAAGGTATAGCCTCTCCCTTTACGGTAAAATATAAGGGACCCTAAATTAGGGAGCAAGTAGAAGGGAGATAGGGGAGGAAAAATATTTTTATGAAAAGAAATAAGGTCCGCGACGACCTCTAATAATTAAAGTTCCACCTCCCCATATCCTGCCACGCTGCTCTCCTGCCGCCGCTTTCGGGCTCCTGGCCGCAGAGCAGGACGGGAGATGTAGTCCTTACGCCCAACCAGGGTGTTAGGATTGAAGAACTCGGTTTCCCAACTGACTCTCCAAGCGCGTGCGCAGATGGCTGCCCGGGCGAGTGGTAAACAGAGACGTCAGGCGGGGGCTGCTACTTGGAGCAAAACAAAAGGGAAACCCGGGGGGCGGGGGGTGGGGGGGTTTGATCTGGGAACTGGTACCGGAATAAGAGAGGCTGGGGCTGCTAGAACCTTGACCCTCATAAGAACGGAGAGAAAGAAAGAGGCGGGGGAAGGGGAGCCAGGGGAGGGGCAAGTGACGCGAGGGAGCGGGTTTTGGGGGAGGGCAGTGATCCGGGAGGAGGAAATTTGGGAGGAGTGTCCGGGGGGCAGCAACTTAAAAGGGGGAGGGAACTGCGGCTGAGAAGACGGTCGGTGATGGGAGCGCAATGTATGAGGGGATATGCTACCTCAGGTTTAAAAGAGCAGGAAGCTGAGTGAGAGCTTGGAGAAAGTGTCTTCGCTAGGCGGCGGTTACAGGTGGTGTCTAGAAAGAGCTCCGAAGCTCAAGGCTGTAGTCTGCAGGGGATCGGAGAACTGTGTGGAAGGGACAGTTTGGGGACTGGAGTCCTGAGGCGGGGGGCGGGGGCAGTTCCTGACTTTCTGGGAACAGGCAGGAATGTGCCTCCTGGCCCTCAGTGCTTCCCCCCTTGGGGGGGCCATGGTGAGGGACTCTGGCAGGCTCCACTGAATGCTGAGCCGCAAAGGTCCAGCTCCACATATGGATCCAGGGAATAAGAATTCAGCCACAGAGGCTGCCGCGATCGTAGATCTCGATCCCGACTTCAAACCCCAGAGCCGTCCGCGCTCCTGCACCTGGCCCCTTCCTAGACCAGAGCTTGCTACAGAGCCGCCCGAGCCGCCCGAGGTGGAGCCAGGTCTGGGACCGAAGGTACACACGGAGGGGCACTCCGAGCCAATCCTGTTGCCCTCCCGGCTACCAGAGCCGGCGGGGGGCCCCCAGCCGGGCATCCTGGGGGCTGTAACAACAGGTCCTCGGAAAGGAGGCTCCCGCCGGAATGCCTGGGGAAATCAGTCATATGCAGAACTCATCAGCCAGGCCATTGAAAGCGCCCCGGAGAAGCGACTGACACTCGCGCAGATCTATGAATGGATGGTCCGCACTGTGCCCTACTTCAAGGACAAGGGTGACAGCAACAGCTCAGCGGGATGGAAGGTAACTGTAACCCCCCTTATTTGCATCCCAACACCATCTATTCCGGTGTCCCTCAGCCCCCTAACTCTTACTCTGGAACCCTTTCTTTAACACCCCGCCCCATACCTTTGCGAAGTTTCAGAGCTTAATGCTAGAGGGTCACAGATGAATTAAGACACTGTCCCTACCATGGAGAAACTCGAATTCTCTGCTCCCCTTTCAACACTTTGAGCACTTTGGTTTGGGCTGCCCCAAACACTTACTTTATCCTATATGCAGCAGGGACTGTAGATTTCCTGCAGGAACCTAGGCTTTTCTACTCCTCCAACCTTCTACCCAACACCTTTTCTCCCATTCCTGTGGGATTACTTGAATTCTCCGTTTGCCTACCTATACCTCAGCCTAGAGGTCCTATTCTAGGATTGCCCTGCCCAGAGGAAGGAGTGGGTGGCAAAGGGTAAAAAACGTGGTATTCATGGGGAAAAGTAGTTGATATTATGCACTAGGAAGAAAAAGTACTGTGAGCTGCTATCTGACTCAGTTTACCCTACAAGAAATTCTCCCTTGTAAGGGGCTCTCCAAGCTTTTGGAGGTAAGTCATGATTTACCGTAGAAGAATATTTCTCATGAGAAAGGATGTAGGACTCTGACTTTAAAGTACAAGGTTGGGAGTTCCCTTGGCCTTTCACAAAGAAACAGTGGGAAAAGAACTCCCAAGATACTCTTTTAAAAAAAACTGTCCTAAGAAATACACACATTGATCACAAAATGAGGGAACTTCAACCCATATTAATGTGTTGCACCTCTGTAGCTGGGAAGGTCAAAACACAATGCAGTACAGGAACTACAATGAGCAGAAGGTCTTTCCCTTAGGTATCAGAGATTAAGGGATCAGATCTACAGTATATGTGAGGTCTGAACAGAACAATTGAGTGAGACCCTTTGCACTATTTCTGGGTAGACTGCCACACCAGTGTCAGCTCATAATGAGCTCCCCTCCTTGGACACAACCTACACAGCTGTTTTTCTTTACCCTTAGGTTCATTTTCGAGGGTAGAAGAAATAACCATGAGTTGTTAGTTATACTGTGAGAGTACAGTCCCTCCTTTATAGCTTACAAAATAGTTTTAATTTTTTTCATTGTATTAATCTTCACAGCAATTCTAAAATTCTACATTTTATATATTACAAAACAAAGGTACAGAAAGGTTAGGAAATGTGCCTACTATTAGCATAATGAGGACTTGAACTCATTACTAACTATAAATCCTGTTTCTCTCAGAAGCACATGGCTTACTTTCATTAGAATAATTACAAAACCAAATCAGGCTAAGTCTGTGGCTTCCAAGGTCCCCACCAATCTCTGGAGGAAACTTAAAGCCTGAGTTGGCTTCCCTAGTGAAGTCCCACCCCACCAGGGGGCGGCACTCCCTTAGAACAAGAGTGCTTAGGTTAGGTGGCTTGGGGAGCAATTAGCAGGCACCCGCCCTACAAGCATGTAAAAGTTACAGACTTCTGGGGAACCCACCTCCCCCACTTGCTTGTTTCAAGGCTGAAAGAAGAAAAGATAAACAAATGGACTACATAGATACTAAATAGTAAAGAAAGGAATGGGCTTTCTCAGTAGACTAGAGTCAAAGAATGAGATGGGATGAAATCACAGCACCACGGCCAGCGAGATAGCTCAGTGATCTAAATAAATAAATAAAGTATTTTTTTAAAAAAAGAAATCGCACCAGGAGTCACTCTAGTCCTAAGTTACTAAAAGCCTAGGCCAGATGGACAAGTGCAAGTCCTTGAAGAAGCTAGAAGCATTTATACCGCGAGGGAATTAAATTGGAGAGCCGTAACCATAAGGTCCCAGGGAGATAAGTTCTTTGGCTAAAGAGCCGTGGAATAAGAAGCTGCTCACTGCTCCAGAGCATTCCCCCAAGCAAAGGGTCTCCCTATCTGAAAGCACCAGAGACACATGAGTGGCTCCCTGCTGTCCATAGTCTCAGCCTCTTGCTCCTGGGTTTCTAAGCTAAAGAGCTCCATGTGGGAGGCCAAATGCCCTTAAGGGTAGAGAGATTATCCACAAATTCCTGAGGAGAAGTGGGGGAAAGGAACCAAAAGGTAGGGAAGAGAACAGGGAACCTAAACTGGTGTAACTAGCCTTCAGCAGCCAATCAAAATGAGCTACATCCAGAGCTCAAGAAGCTGCCCATCTCAGTGTTGCTCCCTGACCTGGGGGTAGAGTGTCCCTATCAGAATGAGACCAGCAAGCCCATAGCTTGCAATACCCAAGGCACTGAAGAGCTGGTGGAAACTGGAGAGGGGATTCAGCCTGTAATCCCAACACCCTCGAAGACAGAGGTAGGGAGGATCCCATTTGCCAAATCAGCCTGGGCAATTTAGTGACCATACAGGGGCACTGATAGAGCCTGAAGGAGAGCTTCACTGCTCTCACCCCAGGGTCACTAACCAACCAGGTAAGAAATTCTGCATTTGGTATGCTGTGGGCTTGGTACTCTGAGGGTGCGCTGTTGGAGGCTGTGGGACTGGAGACCATTGTCTGTGTGTGCCCTTGGCACTTACGCTTGATGAGTCTAATTATGTGATACCATAAACCATGCAATATACATAGACTGGTTACAATTCTGTGGGACAGACTAAAAGTACTATGCAAGAAATCTGGCTGTCAAAGTCAAGCAACTACTTTATAAAAGAGGTAGTACTTAAACTTGGTTTTGAACAACTAGGAGAATTTAGAGAGGACATCCTTTCTAGGAAAAAAGGAGGGACGGATTGTGCCTCATAAATGTGGTGAAGGATGTGCATTGCCAATTGACAGAAATAAAGCTGAGATTCATGAGGGAAAGGGACTCTTCCAATCCTATGGAGAGCTAGTGGCCCAAATGCTTAGTGAGGAAAGGAGCACAAGCTGCACTGAGGTTCCAGCTCCTCAGCCTCGTCAGAGAACTGGCCTAGGTCAGGGGTATATGACCACTGTCTTATAATCTCTACCTAGCCTGATATCAAGAAAAGGGGTGGAAGAGCCAGCCTGGACCACATAGCAAGTGACTGTCACAAAAAGATCGACAAGGAGAAAGGGATGGAGGTGTGGAATGCTTTTTCCCATGTGAACTTTTTAGTTCTTGCTGGGTCACTAGCCCCAGATACTCCTCAGAGACTGAGAGTTTTCCCCAGGTGGGCACTCTGCCCTGGCAGTGGGTTGTTATTATTTGATTTTGGGTACCCCAGTTTAGAAGGTGGGGCAGAGCCAGGTGTGATAACACATGACTATAATCCCAGCACTTGGGAGGCTGAGGCAGGAGGATCAGTATGAGTTCAAGACCAGTCTCGGCTACAAAAGTGAGCTCAAGGCCAGGCTGAACTGCATAGTGAGACCCTGTCTCAAAAAGACAAAAAAAAAAAAAGTCAGGGGCAGAGTTTGAGCCACTTGTCCTAGAAAGGGAACTGTGTATGATCTCCTTCCCTTCCCTCCCCCTCTTCAGCCCCTTCCTCTCTCTCCCTTCTGCCAGTTTCTCCCCTAATCTGACTTGGAGTCTCCAGGTACACCTCTGTTGTGTCCCAGCCTCCCCTCCCCACACCTTCTGACCTTTTCCTGCTTACTCTGCCCCCTCCAGAATTCTATCCGCCACAACCTGTCCTTGCACAGCAAGTTCATCAAGGTTCACAACGAGGCCACAGGCAAGAGCTCTTGGTGGATGCTGAACCCTGAGGGAGGCAAGAGCGGCAAGGCACCCCGCCGCAGGGCTGCTTCCATGGATAGCACCAGCAAGATGCTTAGGGGCCGCAGCAAGGCCCCCAAGAAGAAACCATCTGTGCTTCCAGCTCCACCTGAAGGTGCCACTCCCACAAGCCCTATGGGCCATTTCGCCAAGTGGTCAGGCAGCCCTTGCTCTCGAAGCCGTGAAGAAGCTGATGTGTGGACCACTTTCCGTCCACGAAGCAGTTCAAATGCCAGCACTGTCAGCACCCGGCTGTCCCCCATGGGACCAGAATCTGAGGTGCTGGCAGAGGAGGAAATACCAGCTTCAGTCAGCAGCTATGCAGGGGGTGTCCCCCCGCTAAATGAAGATCTAGAGCTGCTGGATGGGCTCAATCTCACATCTCCCCACTCGCTGCTATCCCAGAGCAGCCTGTCGGGCTTTTCTCTGCAGCATGCCGGGCTTACTGGCCCCTTACACACCTATAGTGCCGCTCTTTTTGGCACAGCAGAAGGGCCTCTGTCAGCAGGAGAAGGGTGCTTCTCAAACTCCCAATCTCTGGAGGCCCTGCTCACCTCTGATACGCCACCACCTGCTGCGGATGTCCTCATGACCCAGGTAGACCCTATTCTGTCCCAGGCTCCCACACTTCTGTTGCTGGGAGGGATACCTTCCTCCAGTAAGCTACCCACTGGAGTGGGCCTATGTTCCAAGCCCCTAGATGCTCCAGGCCCCAGCAATCTGGTTCCCAGCCTTCCTGTAGTGGTGCCAGCTCCAGTCATGGCAGGTGCTCCCATGCCCAAGGCCCTGGGAACTCCTGCGCTCACACCTTCTGCTGGAGCAGCAAGCCACGACAGAATGCCTCAGGATCTAGATCTTGATATGTACATGGAGAACCTGGAATGTGACGTGGATAACATCATCAGTGACCTCATGGATGAGGGTGAGGGGCTGGACTTCAACTTTGAGCCAGGTATGGCACCCTAGAATCACCTTAGCATCTCAGAACCTATATCTGCTCCTGAATGTCCAGCTGAGTCAGGGAGGGATTTAGAAAAATGGGTAGTTGGAGCTTCTGGACAACTAGAGAGAAGATGTCATATAATAGTGGCAGTTTCCAAATGGGACTTCAGGTGCCTCAGGAGTACCTTCCGCTACAAGGCCGCAGAGAAGGAGTATGTGTGTAGGGAGAGGGTGTCTCTGATTTCCTGGGCATGAATCTGGATGGTGGGAATCTGGCCTGCCCTCAGATGAATCTCTTACTTTGTCCTCTGTTCTTCGCACAGATCCCTGAGTCATGGCTGGAAGCTTTGTCCCCTGCTTCAGAGGTGGAGCCAGATGCATTCATATCCACTCCTTTCCCTTGAGCCCTCCCCAGGAATTTGAGACCCTGCTTCAGAGCTAGGGTGGGGTCTAGTCACACAAACGGGTATTGAGGATTGTGAAGATAAAGCTGCCCCATATGAGGTTGCTAGGAGGTAAGGGGGAGGGAAGAGTTTATTCTCACTGTGCCAATTAGGAGGTAAGGCCCTTTCTCCAGAGCCATCCTCAGCTTCCACTATTCCCATCCCTAGAAGCAGGGGCCAGCAATGCTGTTGGAAATGTGAAGTCACCAGTGGCCTTACCCCTGCCTTTGGGAGCAGGGTTTTTTGTAGAGAGTCTTATCTGAGCTAGACCAGGCTAAATTGAGCCTGGGATTTTTATGCAGTGGCCCTTAGGCCAGTGGTGTGGGGTGGGTGGGTGGGATAGGGGACCTTAAAGAGCCAAAGGTCTGAGCCCTGGAGTGGCTCACCAGGCCAGTCACCTTTGGAAGGCTGCAGATAACAGAAAGGCTTTTTATAATCTTTTTAAAGAAATATAAACACAAATGTAGAGATTTTTAATAGTGGCAAGGTGCTAGTGATGGTGAGAATGCTTTATTCTTTCTGAAGGCTTTGTCATAGTGACCTGATACACTACAGACAGTACTAGGGGAGGCACAGGAAACAGCAGGGGTGAGGAGGGGAGCAATAGCAAGCAAGAAGAGCTTCCATTTGGACCAAGTCTAGAAAAAGGTCCAGCATACCTAAGTTAGAGTTGTCTTCAGGAAAAACTTAAGCCAAGTGCCCTCCTTCGGTCAGTTTATACCAGTGGTGGTGAATGTGCTGCAGCAGGCTATTTCATTGAAAGCTCTAAGAGGTTCACTATCACTTAGACCTAGGACAGTATGGTGTTGTGGTGTAGCCACCCTCTTGTATGACGCAATGTACTTACTACTAGGTGTGTTGAAGGCCTGAAATTAGCTTAGGGCCTGGCAGGGGGTAGGAGAGGAGAAGAGGAGGAAAGGATTTAGAATGGTAAAGTTGGGTACAGAGACTTCCCTATGCAAGGCCCCTGACAGCTGTCCCTGCCCTTCTTTTCCTTCCCTGGCTATGGGGGTTTCTGTGGAAGGAGGGGAGGGAGGAGCTGGGAAGCTTGCCTGAGGGTCTGGGAAGTAGACAGAAAAGGGGGAATGTGGATCAGGTTTACTAGCACCTGCTAGGGAGGCCATCTGGGGTTCTTTCTGTACTCCAGCCCCCAAAGCAGGCCCTCCCTCAGTGACCTTTACGCTGTCCCCTCCCCCACCCCTGCTGTGGGTTCCCATTATTTCCTGTGTCAGCGCTTGGCCTACCCAGATTGTATCCTATACTAGATTTGAGTGGGAAAGTGTGTCAAATCAATAAACAAATAAATTTAATAAATGTCTATAACCAGCTCGTGTTTCTGCTGCCTTGCTGCTTCCCTCGACTAGGAAAATGGCAGTTAAGTCAAGGTCGGGTAGGGGGCACTGCAGGAGGCAGAGAGATGGGGGTCCAGGAACTTAAGACAGGGAAGTAGTGGAGGGTGTGGGGGAGGGCCACCTAACCAGAGGTAGGCCTCCTAGCACAAGGTAGGCCGGTTTGAGAATACTCCACCCTTTTCCCCATCCCTCAAACACTCCTTGTACTTGATTTCACACTCTTTCCCCAAGACCTTGTGCTTGTTATCACTCTCCTCCGCCCCTCCACCCTGGAGCCTCCTCAGTGCCTGGGTCCTACTGAAATTTGAGTGCAGGTAGTGGGGAGGAGTCTTGGAAAAGAACCTTTATGAGCCAGCTACTTGGGAGGCTGAGGCAGGAGGATCACAAATTCCAGCCACTGGGCAATTTAGCAAGACGCTGTCTCAAAAAAGACTGAGGATGTAGTTCAGTGGTAGAGCACCCATGGGCTCAATCCCCAGTACTTGAAGAAAAAAGAACATGTTAAATTCCAGAAATTTCATACCCAGAGTACTGTTCTCATTTGGTTGCTTTATTGAGTTAGCGAGGACGTTTCCGACCGTGAAAATCCACTTTGCCCTTACGCAGGCCCCTTCGAGAAGGAGGAGGAGTCAATTGGATGTGGACGTTTGATTTTCCCGATTTGGCCTGAAAAAAAGGAGAGTAAGCAGATAAACAAAGAGGCCCTGCACGGAAGGTAATGGAGGAACAAAAGGAGACAGATTCAAAAAGGAAATACAAGTCCTTAAGCAGAAGGGAGAAATGGCCAGTTTGCTGGTGAGAAGAGGACAAGCCGCATTTCAGGACTCTTACTGAGAGGTTCGTGGTGGATTCAACAATAGCGACCTTCTTGGCTTCTGCGATTCTCAGTGCCTTCAATCGATTTCTCTCTAAGATGTCACATTGTACACGAAGAGTATCTAAGAATCAGAAAAGAGCACCTGCACTTTCTAGAGCTTGAGAATTTACCCATGCTGACCCACCATTCAGGTGGGTCAAAGTACCCTGGCCTAAGACATTAAAATGATAGGGTGGTAATAGGGAGAGAAACGCAGAGAGGAGAGAAATGGGGTGCAGATGACATATGCACATTCTACCTGGATTTAACTAAACATCCCTCCTGAAGTGGACCTACACCCTGTCCCCATTTCTCTAACTTCTATGATCCCACCTACTGTGGTCTCACCATACATTTCCCATCATAAATCTATGGAGGACACTCCACATCCTTCCCTCTCCCATCATGCTCCTTACCAAGCAATTCAGGTTCTGGATCGTGAAGGATGGGCACAATACTTCTGTAGGCATTCTCATTTTTGGTTCCTGTGAACATACAGTATAATATCCCCAGCCTCGGTCACCTAGTCTGCACCCTTGTAAAGTCCAAGATTTCAGGACTCTAACAGTAAAATACTGCCTTAAGTTGGTTTGCCTTATTGCTTCCCCCTTCGGTATGGACATAAGGGGGGAGTTGTAGACACTAAGAAGGCAATTGTGTGAACCTAACTTGCTGTCACAGAGGTCAGGCCCTGTCTTGGCCTCCCCGCCCCACTCAGGCTGCCTTAAGGGTAGGTGTGGGGATTGAACCACCATCCCCTGTGCCTGACTGGGATTGCCCACGCAAGCACTTAAACCACTGAGCTAACTTGAAAGCCCACTGATCTTAGCCTTCTTAAAAATAGTCAGTTTGAATCTAGTGAAATTGTCCTATTTTAAGGATAAAGCTCATTATTGGTCTTCAGAGTCCTTGTTGTCTATATCTCTAGGCAACACTCTGAAACCTCTACCTGGTGGTCCACGCTCCACCCTACAAACGTAGTAGGTTTTTCGAGGTGTAAGGTATTTGAAGGCATAAAATCCATGGCTCTTCAAGGTGAAAAACATCTTCAGTGTCCCTGATTCATCACACAAATCCATGGTCTCTGGAGGAAGGCCACAGGATAATTGGGGCAGTTGAGGACAGAAAATAAGAGCAAAAAGAATCAGGGATCCTCCAGACTGGATTGGAAGAAGCTGTAGAGATAGAGTAACTCTCTTCTTGTCAGAAGAAAGGTTTGAGGGCTGATGAGATAGCGCAGCGGTCTAAAGCATGTGCTTAGGCAACTGCAGGGACCACAGTTCGATCCCTGGCAACACATGCTATACCAGCCCCACCCCCAGGGCAGGCTGAGCCAGCCACAAAATAAATAAAGAAAATAAAAGAAGGATTTGAGAGGAGGAGGAGGAGGAGGAGGAAGAAGAAGAAGAAGAAGAAGAAGAGGAGGAGGAGGGGGAAGAAGAAGGAAGAAGAGTTTGACAACTAAACATGACTCTACTCCCTCTGATCTTGGCCGTTAACCCCCTCCCCCAACTCCTCACCTCTTCCACGTAAGCCCACTCTAGCACGGATGTAATGCAGCACCAGGCGAATAGGGCAATAGAGATTAACCAGAAACACCTGGTTATCTGAGAAGAGATAGGATGGGACATATGGACCCTTCTATAGTTACACCAGCAGGGCATATAGCTCAGTGGCATAAGCACCTGCCTGGCAAGTACAAGGTCTTGAGTTTGATCCCCAGTACAAAAACAAGAGGAAGAGGAAGAGAAAGGAGAAACTATAGTTGAACTATCTATGTGATCTCATTGTCCTCAAGCCTCCCCACAGCCATTCTCAGACCTTCAGCTCTGTGCCCTCCTCACCTCCATATTTTTTGTGTATTTTTAAAGGAAGGGTCTAGGGATGTCAGAGTCTTACTACTAGATCTGACTTGTACTGATCCGCCTGTTTACAGCCTCCCAAACTTACCTCTATGTTTGATGTATATAAACATGCTTTCAAGATCATCTCACTCTTCAGAGAGCACCCTGTTGAGTTTCGTGGAAGGAGGGTGTTCTAGAGGACCTGAAGGGGACGCCAAGTGGGCCCATAGCATTAAGAGTGTTCAGGGCAGCTGGATCTCACAGCCTGAGAAGGCCCAGGCTGTGCAGATGGGAGAAAGCTACTGGCAGTTGTGGATAGCCAGCAGCTCTAGGGTGGGGCCTGAGGCCCAGGTGAGGGATTGTGAGGTCAGAATGGTATTTGTAGCAGAATGTGGACTAAGGCTAAAGAGAGAAGAACTTGGGTGGGGTCTGGAAAAGATTTCTTGAGGATGGCATGGAGGAGGTATAAATGCAAAACTAAACTGGACCTGGAATGGCAGCCAAAACTTACTGAAGAAAAACAAGTTTCCAGGACACTCCTCCTTTCTAGTTAATTTGTAG
Organism: Capromys pilorides; assembly: GCA_004027915.1. Classification (NCBI taxonomy): domain Eukaryota; kingdom Metazoa; phylum Chordata; class Mammalia; order Rodentia; family Capromyidae; genus Capromys; species Capromys pilorides. The sequence continues at coordinate 13,005 of PVKN010004279.1, forward strand.
TATTATCACTTCCACAACATGACTCTACTTTTCCCTCTGCTTGCAGCATGACTCCCACCCTCCTTGCACCCCATGTTTCCCCTGCTCCCCACCCCCATGACAGACATGCTTGATGATTATGAACAGAAACTTTATTTCTCATCAATTCTGGAACAGTTGAAGGATAGGTTGTACCAGGGAGGGAAAGAGGGAGAAAGAATCCTGTGAAAAAGGAAGGGCCAGCCTGGGGGAGATAAGAAACATGTGCAGGCCAAAGGGGCATTTCTCAAGAAAGGGATACTTACTTGAGAATGAAGGGGCAGTTACATGGGGCACCAAATCCAAAATGAGCCACACAGGATGGAATACACATTGGGCATTTTATCAGAAAGGTGGATGAGAGGGAGTCAGTAACACTCAGGGCTATAGGATGCTGGACTTCTGTCAGGGAATTGGGGCTCAGGTTTTGCGCTTCAGGGCGTAACATGGGGGACCCCTATAGAGGTCCTCCTGCAGGGGGAGCCCCCTGGCCCCTACCCTGGGCTTCTTCTTTTAGGGGAACCTCACTGACATGGCAAAGCCGTTCACTGTAGTCTGGTTGCAAACTCTCAGCAAGTCCCTTAGACACACCACTCCAGGCCTAAAGACAGAGAGCCCCTGGTCAAAGGCTAGTTAGGGGCAGGAAGCAAAATACACAAGCTCTGATCCAGAGCAACTCTCAAGATATCTGCAACCACTTTGATTACAGATGGGACGTCAGATTCCTGGGCCCTCAATACCACTGTTTTCATCTGTCTCCCACAACCTATAATCCATTCTTCTGTGGATCTCTCTGTCATCCATCCCCCATTTGGTAGGCCACATCCTGACAGTGCAGGTCCCTCCCCCTCTACTCTGGCCCCCCTTCCCCACCAGCATCTATCTTGATGGCCAGCAGTTGGCAATTCACAGACTGCAATATGTTTGACAGCATTCTCACCGAAAAATTGCCATGGTATTCAGTGACCAGATCCTCTAGGTTCTTGAGGGTGGGAATTCGAGGCATTGTCCTGTTGAGAGAGAGAGAGAGAGAGAGAGAGAGAGAGAGAGAGAGAGAATGGTGCATATAAGTTAAAATTCTTTTGTTACCATTCTTCTAGTCTTCCTATCTGAAATGAAGGGATTCTGATTCTGTTTTTTGTGCCTGTCGCTTCCTCCCATCACTATACTTTCTTGGATGATTCTTCACTCCTTAGTGTCTTGCTCTCTAGCCCTGGAAATCCTGAAATAACCTTTCTTCACTCATCCCACACACCCTACTTCATTTGTTTGAGCTTTCTGAAATCTCACCGTTCCAGCCAGCAATACACAAAGAAGAGGGTAATAATCAATCCCATGGAGCCAACAGGAATAAGCACAGCTTTTGTTATGAACAACCACGGATTCTCTATAGAAAAAAGGAGAGGAAAATGAACCTTGCTTTGTGCTACCATGATGAGGGTGGTAGGCATCATGTGAAACATACTCCCTCTACTTAATTTTCACTAAGGCCAGGCATGGTGGTGCATGCCTGTAATCCCAGCACTCGGGAGGCTAAGGCAGGAGGATCCTTGTGAATTGAAGATCAGCCTGAGCTACAGAGTGAGCTCAAAGCTAGCCTGAACTGCACAGAGAGACCCTGTCTCAAAAAAAACACTTTTTTTTTCCACTACAGAGGAACAATCATTATCTACATTTTACAGATGAGAAAACAGAATCAAAGAGCAGTCAGTCTGGTTCCAAGGCCATCTTCACCATGCAGGCTCTCTGGAATGCTGATCATACACATTCCATACCCCCCCCAGCACCTTTTGGCCTGCTTTTCAACAAAATCCAAGCCTACAGGGAAAACCCTCACGTCCTAGGAATTGACGTTGAACAGCGAGTGGAGAGGAGGGGAGGGGAGGGAGCATGCTTGGAGGCTTAGAGATAGGGAGGCAGAGCAAAACACTGCCTGCTGGAAAGGTAAGGGTGCGGGGTTTGGATTGGGATCATAGGGGTGCCTGCCTGGCAAGAGCAAGGTCCCAATTCCTGGTACTGAAAAAAAAATGATGGATTGGGATCGTTTTACCCTTTGAAGTACTTCTTCCCCAGTAGATCGGGAGGCTCCACTCACTCCAATGCTGAGCACTTCCACAGAGTGGGTTAAAGCGGCTCCGAACCCGGAATGTGTACAGTTTCTGCCCATCCACACTAGGAAGGGAGAAGCTCTGTTTATGATCCACTTGTTGTTCCTTGGGAAGAAAGAAAGTGAGGGAAAGGTCAGTGTACATAAAGGAGGTGAAAATTAAAATACTTCAGGTTTCTTCAAAGTTCTGGTTCTTCCCAGTTCCAGAGACACCTGTTTCTGGCTCTCCCTTCCTCTCTTTTTTAAACATTTATTTATTTCATTGAACCCCAGTCCCACAAAAAAAAAAGAAAGAAAGAAAGAAAGAAAGAAAGAAAGAAAGAAAGAAAGAAAGAGAAAGAAAGAAATTATTTCCATTAATATATGTTTGCAGTACATAATGATCACATTCATCATGGGGAATTTGTACATGTACATAACACATCTTAATTCTTGTTTTGTCTCCCTCCTTTCCCCTCCCTCTGCCCTTTTCCTCCTCTCTTAACAATTCAAGCCACGCTTCTCCCTTCACTGACTTGAATCTAATGCCTCATCTACAGATCCTTTTAATGGTGTGCATTTTGTTTACTTCTCAGCCTGATCTCAGGAAGTGTCTGTTCAAGGAATTCACCGAGGATGGTAGAGAAAAGAATTGGAAGAGAGTAGAATAAAAGGAGCGGAGGAGCTGGGAGGCAAAGAACGGGAGCTTGGTCTAAGTTCCTTCTATCTGAGTGACTGGATGTCTTATCTCCATGTGCTTGGACTTAGCTGCTGCATTCCTGCCCACAATCACTCACAGTCCAGCTGCTATCCCAGTCGCTCCGATACTGCACCAAATGCTGCAAACAGCGGTCCAAGGCATATCTGTTTTTCCAGCTCAGTTCTAGCTGGGATTCACTCAGGTTGCGAAGTGTTAGATTCTCTGGAGCCCAGGGGATCACTGGAGACATTTGTGCATGTGCGGTCATTCCCCTGGCCTAGACAAGTCCGGATCTTAAAAGTAGTTCCCCTCACCCCTCCTCCCTTTATCATACTGATCCCCCACCTCTTCCTTTCTGTGTACCACAGAAGGGAAAAAAAAAAAAAAACTCTACTCCACTGACTCTGATGTCTCTCAGTAGCCCCAACCTCTTGGCCACTTCTTTCCAGATTACCCAGATTCTGCAGTTTTAGCTTCTGTTCCATCTGCCTCCTGGGTTCTCGTGGGTCCTGGAGCCGGACAACAAATGTTTCATAGAGCCGGATCTCGTTTTCTTGCAGCCGACAGCCAGAAGTGATCTCTTTTGAAAACAGATAGTGACCACACTCCTGAACTTTATAATTTTCAGCGTTCTTGTACCTGGAGAAAGGTGGGAAGGAAGAGAAATAGGGCAAATTTGGGTACTGAATATGCCCCATGGCCTAACTCATTTGATCCCAACTGACATATAACTTATATCCCAAGGGGAAATGGAAGGGTGACTAGGAGGCTGACCACCAGCAGGTCCCCTTGGTCCCCTTGGGACAGCCTTGGTCCCCTTGTAGTCGCTCTTGTCCACTCCCTCTTTTCCTCCCCTGCATGTCCCCTCTTCCCTTCTCATACCCATATCGCAGAGTCAGATTGGTAGGTTGGGGCTCAGAGCTGCTATTCCAAGTGCAGTTCATGTACTCCCCGTTGAACACAAAGCACTGAACCTCTGGGAGGGGCAGGTTGGAAATGCTGACAGAGCCAGGGGTCTCAGAGGTAGAGAAGAAATCTAGGTCGAGGAGAAAATAAAGTGGGAGAGGAAAAGAGAAGAAATAATGTGAGGCTGAGAACCTTTCCCCTGCCCCCCCCCACTCTACTCTTCAGTTCTCCCTCAGTTGTTGTGAAGGCCACTGGCAGAGTTCAGACTTCTACAGGGCCCCTTCCCATAGGCTCTGCACCAACCCCCTTCAATCCCAGATTCCCCACCAGCTGTGGTGTCTTCATTCCCATTGGACTTGAGGACCGTGGTGTTCAGCCCCAGCCCTAGCAGAAGTAGCTGCAGGAGTAGGAGGGATCTCAGTAGCAGTACTGGCTTCAACATGGCGCTTGGTCTTTGTTCCCTGGTGTAGTCTGTGTCAGGAACCTGGGCTCCTCACTCTCTAGCCCTCCCCACCCACACATTTCCTTCTGTCATAGTTTCCGGTGGAAAGAACCTTACAAACCAGGGTTTTACAGAGGGTGTGGCAAATGTGTTCAGTGACACAGGCTAAGACCTTTGGGAGATTAGGTGCTATTGTAAGGTGGAGCTAAGTAGAGACTAAGGAGAGTACATAATACTCTCACAGATTCAAGAATCCTTAGATCACCTACATCCTAGGAGAGATCTGCTTGCCTCCATTACTGCCATCCCCACCCACCTACTCTAAGTCATTATCTTTTTTTAAATGTTTATTTATTATTTATAATTTTATTATTTTTATTTTGTTGTCCTTTTAAGACAGGGTCTCACTATGCAGTTCAAGCTGGCCTTGAGCTCACTTGATAGCCCTGGCTATTGTACAACTCACAAAGATCCTCCTGCCTCACACTCCAGAGTGCTGGTATTACAGAGGTGTGCCACCACGCCCAGCTTTCATTGTTTGTTTTTTGAGACAAAGTCTCACTATGTACTTAAAGCTGACCTTAAATTCATCATGTAGGCCAGTGGTCTCACACTGTCAGGGATCCTCCTGCCTCAGCCGCCTGAGGTACAGATGTGCACACCATATATAGCTGTCTAAATCATTGTCTTTTACAGTGAAGACTTGGACACAACCACCGTTCTATGCTATAATACTTTCTTAACTTGTTCATCCTTAAATCTATCAAAACTGTGTGGTCCTGAGAAAATGGAAAATATTGTCATGGCACCTATAGGCACATATACAGCTGTTTTCCCAGCTGATCTGAACCAGATCTGAACGAGAATATCCACTTGTAACTGCTGCAT
>PVKN010004279.1:18144-34158 GCA_004027915.1 Capromys pilorides
CCCCAGTCCCGCCAAAAAAAAAAAAAAAAGTACACTATGGGACGGTCTAGCTATGCAATTCAGGCTGACCTTGAGCTCACTTTTGTAGCCCAGGCTGGTCTCTAACTCGCACTGATCCTCCTGCCTCAGCCTCCCAAGTGCAGGGATTATAGGCGTGCGCCACCAAGCCCAGCTAATAACACTAGTCTCAAGTTCCAAATCTTCCTCCCAATTCACTTTTCTTCCTGTCTTCCCTGTATCAGTCAATGGTATTATCACTCAGTCACTCAGACTTGAAACCTCAGTGTCCTCTTCAATATCTTCCTCAACCCAGTCCAGCATGCTTCTGTGGTATTGTTCCCAGCCATTTCCTTCCTTCTATTCCCACAGCTGCTGTCAAGTCAAGTCAGGATTATCACTGGAACCCACTAACCGGTCTTCCTTTCTGAAGGCCTTTTGCCCTCTAATCTAGTCTTCACTGTTGCCAGACTTACCTTCTCCTAAATACAGAGCTGATTGGAGAAGCTATTTACACAAATCATTTCTTTTCCTCTCAATATTTTAAGATGTTTTATTTTGTTTGTTTTTTTGTGTTAAGGTCTCAATAACTTGCCAGGACTGACCATGAACTCATGATCTTCCTGCTCCAGCCTCCTAAATGCTGCGATTATAGGCATGCACCACCATGCCTAGCTACAGAGATTATCTATATAGAAAACATGTACTGAGTTTTTAATAATGTGGCAATCTTCAACAGTGTATCATTTTGAGAATATACAGACAGATAAGATACCTTTATTATCCCAGAAGTTCACTGACAAGTAGGGAAGACATAAACAAATAATACAATATAGTGTGAATTCCGTGGCATAGATATGAAAATAGCCCAAACTATGAGAACAGAGAAGGGAAAGTAACTAAATTTACCAAGATGGGGAGTGGAGTACTTCAAGGAAGCTTTGCTAAACTGCTGCTTTTTTAACAGAACTTTAAAGAATGGACTAGATGTTCTGACACTCCCAGCACTCAGGAAGCTGAGGCAGGAGGATCACCAGGAGTTCAAGGCCTGCCTGCACTACATTGTGTTCAAATTTTTTTTTCAAGATGCAATAGCTCTCATGGCATGCAGAAATTTTAAGAGCAAGGTGCTTTGTGCAGGCTAGGTCATGCCTAACCCGAGCAACATATCAAGGGATTGATATTCACGCTACAGCATGGCTTCTGGCTGCTGCTTGGCAGTGAGGACAGTGAGGTTTCCTGGAGGATGAAAGTGGACTGAGCCCCTACTGGCTTGGCTAGTCTTCAGCCAGCGCCCACTTGTTTCCTTGTCCTGAAGCACTGTGCGTTCAAAATTGGCCCGAACTACCAATATCTTATCTCAAAACACTAAAAAAAAAAATATAATTTTACAAGACCAATAAAGGGGTAGGATATCCGGCAGAGGAAAAGAGCACTTGAATGGGGTCTCATGAAACTGGATTATACAGTCTAGAATGTATAAGTTGGGTAGGGCTGCCAACTCAAGTAATTTGGGCTGTCAAATTACTCAAAACTTTAAAATAACAGAAATTTTATTTTCTCACAGTTCTGGAGCCCAGAATCCTAAAATCAGGGTGATGTATATGAATCTCCATCCTCCGGGCCTCACATATGCTAGGCAAGAGCTGTACCATGGACCTATATCTCCAGCAACAATCAACTTGCTTTGAGAGTTTGTTTTGTGTCCCTATCTCCCAGCTTCTGGTAGCTGTTCGCAGCCCTTGGCATTGTTTGGCATTGTTTGATTTGCAGACACATCACCTCAACTTCTGGCTCTATATACTATCTCTTCTTTGTGCCTCCTTTATTTTTTGTTTTGCTTTTGCAGCGCTAGGGATTGAATCCAGAGCCTTGTACATGTGAGGAAAGGGCTCACAGCAAATCTGCATTGCCAGCACCTTCTTTGTTTGTTTACTTATTTTTAATCTTGAGACTGGGCCTTACTAAATTGCTGAGGCTCTCCTTGAACTTTATTTATTTATTTATTTATTTGTCTTTTTGACACAGGGTCTCACTATGCAGTTCAGGCTGGCCTCAAACTCACTTTTTGTAGTCCAGGTTGGTCTTGAACTTTAGATCCTCCTGCCTCAGCCTCCCAGGTAGCTGGGATTATAGGCATATGTTACCACACCTGGTGAATTGTTACATTAATTATGGCTGCTAGGGCCCTTTCACGAAAGAAATTCACATGCATAGGTTCTGAGTGAATTTAACTTTTTTTTTCGGGGGGGTGGGGGGAGGGGTACCGGGAGTCAAACTCAGAACCTTGTGCTTGTCAGGCAGGTACTTCTACCACTGAGCTATATCCCTGGCCCTTGGACTTACCTTTTTAAGGTGACTATTCAACCTACTGCACAGAGGCCATTATCCAGCTTTAAAATCTTCGAAAGCTACTCATGGCCTTCAGATAAAGTTCAACATTCAAACTGGCAAGGCTATGGAGTACCAGAAATGTTATTCATCACTGGTAAGAATGGAAAATGCTAGTATCATTCTCAGCACCCCAAACAACCCAACAAAAACAGCAACAAACAACCCTACTTTTCCACTTACTGGCGAGTAAGTTCATCAGCAATAACCATGCCTTAGATAAACCTTATCGTTATGCAAATACCTCTGCCAAGCTGAGGGTCATCAACTGTAAAAATGTACCAGTCTTGGGCACGTGTAGGAGGAAGAGATATGTAGAAACTCCATGTACCTTGTGCTCAACATTGCTGTGAGCCCAAATTTTCTCTAAAAATCTGTCTTCCTGCATGGGTCATGTGCAGTGATGCACTCCTGTATCCCCAGGTACTCAGAAAGGCTAATGTAGGAGGACTCAAAGTTGGAGCCAGCCTGGGCAATTTAACAAGACTCTGTCTAGAGATTTTTTTTTCCTGAAAGCTGCTGAGGATGTGTGTGTGTGTGTGTGTGTGTGTGTGTGTGTGTGTGCAGGATTTCACTATGCAGCTGACTCATAGTAATCCTCCTGTTTCCTGTCTCCCAAGTCCTAGGATTACAGGCACACAGCACCACACCCAGACTGAGATTTTTTTAAAAAGTGTTTAAGTGTAATTTAATTGGAGATATAATTCACTTGGAGAGAGCCCTAGGCTCATGACCAGTATCATAAAATAAAGAAAAGGAAAAAAAAAGAAAGCCCTTCAGATTTAGTTCAAATATTTCCATCACCAATATGATTTCTATTGCCCTGTCTCAGTTACTCTTCTCTCCTTACTGGGACAAATACCTGACACCCAAAATGAAAGAATGAGAGGTTTATTTATCTCACAGTTACTGGAGGTTTTAGTCCATATTCGGCCGGCTCCAAGGCAGACTGGCACATGGCAGAGAGCAGCAGTTCATGGCAGCACAACAGCAGCAATGGCAACAAAGAATCTGTCTCTTTGTCTCTCTTATATTACATCAGTCTCTCTGCCTGAGGATATCCACCTCAGACCACACCCATAATCCCAGCAGTAACAAGATCCATGATCCTAGCAGTACTAAGACACATAATCCCAGTGGATCATGAGTTAGTCTAAAACTCTAGAAGTTGCCTGGCATGGTGGCACATGCCTATAATCCCAGCACTTGGGAGGCTGAGGTAGGAGGATTGGTGTGAGTTCGAGACCAGCCTGAGCTACAAAACTGAGCTCAAGGTGCTCACTTCAGCAGCACATATGCTAAAATTAGAATGATACAGAGAAGATTAGCATGGCCCCTGCACAAGAATGACACCCAAATTCTTGACATGTTCCATATTTTTCTGTATAACTACTATGAGGACATCAATATGCAATGTGTCAATTATTGCTAATGTACTACTGAAGTGTTTTGAAACTATCATATTGTTATCTCTTATTAAAAGTAATAAAAAATTGAGCTCAAGGTCAGTTTGAACTGCATAGTGAGACCCTGTCTCAAGAAGACAAAAAAAAAACAAAACCCTCTAGAAGTCCCCACCCCATGACTGAATGAGGCTTTGAAGGGACAACTAGACACAAACCATAATATCCCCAATCAGAATTTTTCTCTCAGGGACGGTGAGATAGCTCAGCAGACTAAGTGCCTGCTTTGGCAAGCTCAGGGACCAGGGTTTGATCCCAGGTCCTGCATGTCACACCAGGGTTCACTGAGCCAGCAACAGAGTCGAGTCATGGTGGCGCACACCTATAATCCCAGTGCTGAGGAGGCTGAAAACAGGAGGATCACCACAAGTCTGATCTGCTTAATGAGACAATGTACCAAATACACAAAAGGGGGAAAAAAAGATTTTTTCTCCCAGTTGTGGTGATTCAATATTGTTTTGTTTTGTTTTGTTTTGTTTTGTTTTGTTTTGTTTTGTTTGGCTAGCTCAGGTTACCTTAAGGGCAGGTCTGATGCAGCTTGTGGAGCTGGGGATCGAACCACAGACTCCTGTGCCTGAATGAGATTGCCCAAGCAGGTGCTTTAAACAACTGAGCTAACCTGCAAGCCCCTATGATTCAATACTGTGTGTGTGTGTGTGTGTGTGTGTGTGTGTGTGTGTGTGTATGTGCGCATGCGCATGTGTATGGTACTAGAGATTGCATTCTGTTTCTTTGCAATGAGCTGTATTCCTAGCATCCCTGCCACACTGTATGTATGTATGTATGTATGTATGTATGTGTGTATTTTTTTGTACTGGGGATTGAACTCAGGACCCTGCACTTGCCAGGCAGATGCTTATTCTACTAAGCTATCTCCCCATACCCCTGCCACACTTTAATGTGTGTGTGTATGTGTGTGTGTGTGTGTGTGTGTGTGTGTGTGTATGTGCAGGGTCTGACTACACAGCACAGATTCATAGTGATCCTCCTGATTTCTGCCTTTCTAGTGCTGGGATTACAGGTGTGCGCCACCACACCTGGACTCCATCCTCCATTGCTGGCTCTGTGCACCCTGGGGGGCCAGTGCACATGTGCTTCAGGGATTGAACCCTGGCCCCTGGGCTTCCCTAAGCAAGTGCTTAGTCCACTGAGCTATAACACCAGTCCTTAAAAATTATTTTTGAGATCAAGTCTAACTTACTAAATTGCCCAAGCTAGATTTGAATTTGTATCCCCTTGCATTAGTCTCCTGAACTTCTGGGGTTCCAGATATTTGCCACAATGCCAAACTGTTATTATTATTTTTGTTACTCATGGGAGGGTAGGGATGAGAATAGAACCTCAGATATCCTGAAGCAAGCATTCTACCACTAAGCTACATCTCTACCCTTATTACTTTTATTATTTTTGCTTAACTTTACTTTTTCTAAACTTTATGTTATGGCCAGCTCAGCCTGCCCTGGGGATGGGGCTGGTGCAGCATGTGATGCCAGGGATCAAACTGCGGTCCCTGCAGTTGCCTAAACAGGTGCTTTAAACTGCTGAGCTAGCTCACTGGCCCTAACATTACTTTTTCTTTTTCTCTTTTTGAGACAGGATCTTGTTATGCAGTACAGGGTGGACTTGAACTCCTTTTGTAGCCCAGGCTGTTCTTGAATCCACAGTGATCCTCCTGCTTCAGTCTCCTTAGTGCTGGGATTATAGACATGTGTAACAGCACCCAGATTTTTATTTTGTTTTGTCTTTTGGCACAAGGTCTTGGTATGTAGTCCACACTGGGCTCAAAACTCGAAGGAATCCTTTTGCCTTGGGCTCCCAAATGTTGGCGGTATGCTCCACCATGCTGGTCATTGTTATTTTTCTTATGGCACGCTGGCTGATTTTCCTCTAAAAACCAATAACAATACTGCTTCTGAAATCAAGAAAGATTCCTGAGCCAGGTGTGGTGGTGCACACCTATAATTCCAGCATACTGGAGGCTGAAGCAGGAGGATCTCCACAAGTTTGTGCCCAGCCTGGGCTACATAGTGAGTTCAAGTCCAGCCAGAAATGCATAGCAAGACTTCAGTAAAAAAAAATCCTAGTCCCAGCTCTGTTACACAATAATTGTACGGTATCAGGCAAATGTATTTTCACTCTTTGAAAATGAACTTCCTCATCCACAGAGTACCAATTTGTAAATCATGGGCTCATTTGTGGAATAAAGGAGATAATGTCTGAAAATCCAAGCAACACAGTAGGTGCCTCTTTTAGAGGAACAAGGATTCATATTTATTGATGGACACTTCAAGGATATATGGATGCACTTCAAGGCATCTAAGAATCTCCCTGGAAATTCAGAGTTTTGTATGTACTATTTTTCTGAGAAGTTGGCAGACTTTTTGTTTTTTTTGTGTGTGTGTGTGTGTGTGTGCGTGCGTGTGTATGTATGTGTGTTTTGTGTGTGTGTGTGTGTGTCTAGACAGCGGCTCACTGTGTAGTCTGGGCTGGTCTTGAACTCACAAGTAGCTCAGGCAAGCCTGGAATTCGCGGTGATTCTCCTGCCTCGGCTTCCTGAGTGCAGGGATTACAGGCTGAAGCCACCGAGGCCGGCTCCTCCCACTGCCTGTAAAAGGGTTAGTGAACTAAAACAAGATTAGGCATCCTGGTGGAGACCATAATGGCTTTGAGGGATTAGAAACAGTGTGTCAGATTTTTAACTAGTGTTTTCTCCAGGCTTACAATACCTAATCTCCACAACAATACTTTGAGGGCGATATTAGCACACCTGTTATTCAGAGGTATTAGCATATCCATGAAGAAACGAAGTGATTTGTAAACGCGAGAGTTCCTAACCAATGCAAATACTGAACCAATTCTAGGCCAAGAACGGAGCTAGACAATAGGAATCCAATCGCAGCCAAAAGTTCTGCACCCTGGTGCATGTCTGCACCTCTAAGAGATCTCTCTCAATGGGAAGGGTAGCTAGAGATGGAGTGGGGAGGGAAAGGGGGTGAAAAGGGAGTTAACAGTGTTATGTACCCGTACTAACTCCACACAGTGAGTGTAAGCATTATGTACTGCAAACATGTACTAATTTAGAAAAATAAAGCCTGAATCTCCAGCACCACACAGGGCTCACAAAGGTTCTGGTGAGTTTTGCTAAGGTGTAAACTGACTTTCACTTTCCACCTTTAGAGCTGAAAAGCACACAGGGTGCGTAGCTCCGCCCCACGCCGGGTCGGGCCCCGCCCCCCTTGCAGTCGGTGTCAGTGGATGGTTCCCGGCGTCCCTCGGCTGCGCTCGGTAGTTTCCGGAAATAATCGAGAGTTCCTAACGTGCCCCTCGTTGTCTCTCGGCCGCCGTCCTCCCAACCGCCACCCGCCCTGTGGGTTCCCTCCCTCCTCCTTCCTCCCTCCTCCCGCCCCCCACCCAGCCCCAGCTTGGCCCTGCTGGCGCCTCTGGCGCTACGGGCTGGCCAAGATGGCGGCCTTCGGGATCTTGAGCTACGAACACCGGCCCCTGAAGCGGCCGCGGCTGGGGCCTCCCGATGTGTACCCTCAAGATCCCAAACAGAAGGAGGTGCGTTAAAAAATTCGGACTTCCGAGGGGCCAGGGCAAATGATTTGCATTGATAATTTGGGGAAGGGGGGCGGGGCGATTAGGTGGGAGCAAAAGTCCCAAAAGGGGAAAGAGTAAAGTGGGCCGGTGTAGGAGAACAGGGTGGGGTGGGGTGGGGTGGTGGTGTCCAAGACATAAATAGCGAATGATGATGGGGCGCACCAGAGGCGCCCCCGCTGTGCACACACACCTCAGAAAGTTGTCTCAGGCAGCACGGTGAGGCGGCTTGTGAGGAAGAGTGATGTTGAGGGAGCTCTGACTGGGAATCTTAGCGACTTGTGGGGGGGTGAGGGTGGGGTCCAAAGGAATATAAGGGCCTAGTTTGAAGTAATATTCACTTCTACACAGAATCTCCTCCCTTTCTCAGTGTTGCCTTCTCTTCTGTCCTCTCCCACAACCTCCTTCCAAGGGGGAAAAAACCCTAAAATGCTGTTTTCCTGCTACAGGATGAATTGACAGCCTTGAATGTAAAACAAGGTTTCAATAATCAGCCTGCTGTCTCTGGGGATGAACATGGCACTGCCAAGAACATCAACTTCAATCCTGCCAAGGTGAGACATCCTGCCAGGCTGAAGGAAAAGACTGGAAGAATCTGAGTAGGAGCAAAGGCCCTGGGTTTGGAAGACTTAAAGGAACAACTTAAATGGCTTCAGTTTGCCCTCATAAACTAAAGCTGTCACGTTGCCATTTTCCCATCAAAGGTAGGACCACCTCTGTGCCCCTTCTTCTTATGCTGAGGTATAGTTTTCTTTCCTCAGATCAGTTCCAACTTCAGCAGCATTATTGCAGAGAAATTACGCTGTAATACACTCCCTGATACTGGTCGCAAGAGGCCAGTGCACCAGAAGGACAACTTCTGGCTAGTGACTACTCGATCCCAGAGTGCCATTAACACCTGGTTCACTGACCTAGCTGGCACCAAACCACTCACACTTCTGGCCAAAAAGGTGAGATACTCTTTCCTCTTCTTCAGACCATGAGAGAACTGTGGGTGCCCAATACTCCCTGTTCTTAGATGAAGCTACATAAATGTCAGTTGATGGGCTAACATCTCACTATCTGTGGTATCCATACAGGTACCCATTTTCAGTAAGAAGGAAGAAGTGTTTGGTTACTTAGCCAAATACACAGTACCTGTGATGCGGGCTGCTTGGCTCATTAAGATGACCTGTGCCTACTATGCAGCAATGTCTGAGAACAAAGTTAAGAAGAGACAGGTCGTTGACCCCTTCACGGGTGAGTAACTTCTTTTCTTTTTTTTTTTTTTTTTTAACTTTTTGAGACAGGGTCTCTCTGTGCAGTTCAGGTTGGCCTTGAGCTCACTTTTGTAGCCCAGGCTGGTCTCAAAACTCACACTGATCCTCCTGCCTCAGCCTCCCAAGTGCTGGGATTACAGGTGTGATGAGTGAGTAATTTCTAATACTGGGTGTGCTGCTGATAGCTTTAAGGAGTGATAGACCCTTGGCATCAATCTCCTTTCTAATCTTCATTATTTGCTTTTACTTATATCTTAGCACTCATTTAATAAACATCAAGTAATTTATTTTGGTTTTGTTTTGTGGTACTGGAGATTAAACTCAGAGCTCACCAGTGCCAGGCAAGCATTGTGCCACTGTGCCCCAGCCCTGACATTAAGTAATTTGGCTTCCTGCTGTGTTCATGTACTGAGCTATAAAGATGACCTGTATATAATGTCCACCCTTAGGATGCTTATATTCTAGTGGTGACGAAAGGCACATTTTTAGATAACATTAAATATAGAATGTAGTGGCTGTCAAAGAAGAGACAGAGTCAGGCATGCTTGTACATGCTTGTATGCCCAGCATTCAGGGAAGCTGAAGCAGGAAGATCACAAGTTCAAACCCAGCCTGGACAGCTGAGTTAACTTTAACAAGACCCTGTGTCAAAATTTTAAAAATTCTAGACAGCTGAGTGTGATGATACATTCCTGTAATCCCAGCACGCAGGAGGATTACCACAAATTTAAGGCCAGTCTGGGATACCATGTGAACGTGAGGCTAGCTTGAACTATATAACGAGACCCTGTCCCCCCCAAAAAAAATTGTTTAAAAAAACTAGGGATATAGCTTAGTGTGAAGGCCCTGGGTTCAATCCTCAGAAAAGAGCTGGAATTTAACATGATCCAAAGAGCCCAAGCTCAAATTTCAGTACCATCCACCCTTCCCCCCAAAAAAACATGGAACTAGGTATATGCCTGTAATTCCTGGTTTCTGGGGGGCTGACGTAGGAGGATTGCAAATATAAAGCCAGCCTAGGAAACTTAGCAAAACCCTGTCTCAAAAATAATGATTTTTTAAATGTTCTGGTGACATAGGTCATTGTTCCCTGGGTTCTGTCCCCAGTATTCCAAAAAAGAAACAGAAGGTTCTTTGCGACCTCAGTGGACAAAAAGTTTTATTTTTTTCTCTTCAGGATACTTGGGAACACTTTGGGGAGGTGGCATTTGGTCAGAGGCTAAAAAGATAAATACAATGTACAAGCTGGGCGTGATGGTGCATGCCTGTAATCCCAGCCACGCCTGTAATCCCAGCGCTTGGGAGGCTAAGGCAGGAGGATCAGTGCGAGTTCGAGACCAGCCTGGGCTACAAAAGTGAGCTCAAGGCCAGCCTGAACTGCATAGCAAGACCCTGTCTCAAAAAGACAAAAAAAAAAAAAAAATACAATCTACAGCTGTGAAGATTAGACATAGAGGTAGGGATATCAGGTATTGTAAGCAGAAAGATAGTTTCAAATAACCCCTTCTCTATCTTTTCTCTAGAATGGACTCAGATTATCACCAAGTACTTATGGGAGCAGCTACAGAAGATGGCTGAATACTACCGGCCAGGTCCTGTAGGAAGTGGGGGCTGTAGTTCCACAATAGGACCTTTGCCCCATGATGTAGAAGTGGCAATCAGGCAATGGGACTATAATGAGAAGCTGGCCATGTTCATGTTTCAGGTAGGGGAGAAACTATGCTATGTAGAACATTGGCTTGAGTCTGAGCTTGTACACTGCCAGTATGGAATGGACTGCCTACCACCTTGCCTCAGTTTTCCTTTCATTTGCCTTATCTGCCTCATCTCTAATAGTCCTTGGGCTGAAATAATCCTCTTCCCATCCATGGTACCTATAGGATGGAATGCTGGACAGACATGAGTTCCTGACTTGGGTGCTTGAATGTTTTGAAAAAATCCGCCCTGGAGAAGATGAATTGCTTAAATTGTTGCTGCCCCTACTGCTTCGAGTAAGGCCTAGAATTTGTGGGGTCTGGGGTGGATTTGAGGAAGACAAGATGTTAGAACAGTGTCCCTTGAAGAGAAAGCCATGAGCTCTGATAGTCATGTTTTCACAGTACTCTGGGGAATTCGTTCAGTCTGCATACCTGTCCCGCCGTCTTGCCTACTTCTGTACCCGGAGACTGGCCCTACAGCTGGATGGTGTGAGCAGCCACTCATCTCATGTTATGTCTACTCAGTCAACAAGCACACTGCCCACAACCCCTGCTCCTCAGCCCTCAACTAGTAACACACCCTCGACTCCCTTTAGTGACCTGCTTATGTGCCCTCAGCACCGGCCTCTGGTTTTTGGCCTCAGCTGTATCCTACAGGTATGTACTAGCTGGACTAAAGGAACTGTTAGTCTGAGAAGAACTGAGTGCCTATCCTGGAGAATGGGGGTGATTCCAATTGGATGTGGGACTAGGCATTAAGTGCTACTTAAAGATTGTTGTTTCTCAGTAATGGGATATTAGTTCCTTGCAGGAGGTTCTAGTCAGCATCTCCCAGGGCTAAATATTAGACCCAAAGCCTTTCAGGAAAGTAGGTGAAGAGAGGGGATCAGGAATGGATTGCTGCCTGCCTCAGAAACTTAGAATAACTTTGGATCTGAAACTTAAAGATTGGGTCTTATTAGGGATTTCTGAGAGGTATCCATGGTAACTGAATTTGACTTAGCTATTTATGTCTGGCAGACCATCCTTCTGTGTTGTCCTAGTGCCCTGGTTTGGCACTATTCACTCACTGATAGCAGAATCAAGACGGGCTCACCACTTGACCACCTGCCTATTGCCCCTTCCAACCTTCCCATGCCAGAGGGCAACAGTGCCTTCACTCAGCAAGTAAGTTCAACCAGTAGCCTGGTGTTCCCAAACACAGATATAAGGCTAAATAATTATTCTGCCACAAATAGTGACTTGGGGTCTGATAGTGTTCTTTTAGTCTTTTGCATGCCGGAGTACGTTCTTAAAGCTTTCCTCTTTTTTTTTTTTTTTTTCTCCACTGCGAATCAAACTCAGGACCTTGTACTTAGCAGGCAGGTGCTTCTGCCCCTGAGCTATGTCCCAGCCCAAGCCTTCCTTTTTGATATTGCAGGTTCGTGCAAAGTTGCGAGAGATTGAGCAGCAGATCAAGGAGCGAGGACAGGCAGTTGAGGTTCGCTGGTCTTTTGATAAGTGCCAAGAAGCTACTGCAGGTGGGTGTCAGAGGAAAGATAATAGGAAGTATATCTGGGGGAAAGATGGGGTGGTAAAGGCATAGAGATCTGAGAGTCATGATGCGCCAGGCCTTTGCTGCTTTTCCTCTTCAGGCTTCACCATTGGACGGGTGCTCCATACTCTGGAAGTACTGGACAGCCACAGTTTTGAACGCTCTGACTTCAGCAACTCTCTTGATTCCCTTTGTAACAGGATCTTTGGATTGGGGCCTAGCAAAGATGGGCATGAGGTGAGCAAGATGGGGACTAGAAACAAAAATACATTACAGGGGCAACTGTGTATGAGGGAAAAGTTGTATGTGGGAGTAGGCAATGAGTACTCACTTGAAGATTGTTGTTTCTCAGTAATGGGGTTTTAGTAACATTGGTAAGGCGTTGAAGCCAGGGGATGTATGTAGAGATACCTTTCTGGGCCCAGGATGTTTTAACTTGGCACCCAGTCTTCAAGAGATTGGACTGCCCTTCTTTGTTCCCAACCCTACCTCACTTATCCTTGTGTTCCTTTGGTCTCCAGATCTCCTCAGATGATGATGCTGTGGTATCATTACTATGTGAATGGGCTGTCAGCTGCAAGCGTTCTGGTCGGCATCGTGCTATGGTGGTAGCCAAACTTCTGGAGAAGAGACAGGCAGAGATTGAGGCTGAGGTTAGGGAACAGAGATAAGACAATGGGGTTGATCAAATAGGAAGGAATCTGGCTGAGGTTGGAAACACCAGAGAAATTGAGGTTCAGAGTTGATGCTGTGGTGGCGTATGCTTATAATCCTAGCACTCAAGAGGCTGAGGCAGAAGGATTATTGTGAGTTCAAGGGCATCCTGGGCTACATAGTGAATTACAAGCCTGCCTGAACAGCAAAACCTTGTCTTACAAAATGACAACAAGAAAAGTTGATGGTGTGAGAACAGAATAAAGAAGTGGCAGAAAGCCTGCAGGGAATGTTAAGGGCAGGAAGAACAAATAGGAAGATGTAGATTGATACATGGTTAGAGAAGAGAACAAGGCTGCCATTGGCAGGTGGCAAAAAACATCGAGGTTGGGGAAAAGCAGTGAAAAGTATGGGGTGGAGGCATCATAGGTGGGAGTCCTGGGATCATACATCAGAGGTGAAGAAAGAGAAAAGTCAGTCAATCCTCAGTTGATTCTCTCCATCTTGCAGCGTTGTGGAGAATCTGAAGCAGCAGATGAGAAGGGTTCCATCGCCTCTGGTTCTCTTTCTGCTCCTAGTGCTCCCATTTTCCAGGATGTCCTTCTGCAGTTTCTGGATACCCAGGCTCCCATGCTGAGTATGGACCCCTGCCACTCTCTAGTTTCTCTGCATAGTCTCGCTTACCTGCCTCTGTCATCAGGAAACATAACTAAGGGCCTTCTGGTCTATATGTCAGTCGTGCATTCTATGCAAAATAACTTTTAGACATGATTCTACTCCCTGATCATCTTGGAATTTTAAGAAAATAGAGAAATATAGGCAAGGATAAAAACAACATGAGGTTGAAGCATTTTTAGTTTGTAAAGAACAGCAGAGGTACTCTATTCCTTGCTAAGATGATGTGTGGAGCAGGAGGTGGGGTAAGCAACTATGCCTTTGTCCTCACTGTGCACTTCTTTTGGTCATTCCTATTATTGTCTCAGGGTCTCCGTCTCTGAGATACTCCAGAATAGTGGTGGTGAACCAATGGCATGTGTGCCACAGTGGGCTGTTTGTTATCACTGAAAACTCTAAAAGGTTTTCCATCACTGCTCTAGAGCATCATGCCTTAGGTGTGTCCTCTTTCTCTCCCCCTGATTTTGTGCTCTGTAAACTCATGCTCTTCATTTCCTCCTTCCAGCGGATCCCCGAAGTGAGAGTGAGCGAGTAGAGTTCTTTAACTTGGTACTGCTGTTCTGTGAACTGATTCGACACGATGTTTTCTCCCACAACATGTATACTTGCACTCTCATCTCCCGAGGGGACCTTGCCTTTGGAGCCCCTGGCCCCCGGCCTCCCTCTCCTTTTGATGATCCTGCTGATGACCCAGAGCGCAAGGAGGCTGAAGGCAGCAGCAGTAGCAAGCTGGAGGTGAATGGGCTTCTTGTTGCTCCTGATTATCTCTAGTGGCATTTCCGTCTTCACAGCTCCCAAAGACTCTTTAGCCCAATAAGAATAGTATTAACTTTTTGTGGTTTATAAAGTACTCTCAAAAAAAGTACTCTCATATCAGCCTTTTAAATGTTTTATTTATTTATTTAGTTAGTTAGTTTTTTTGAGCCAGGGTCTTGCTTTTTGAGACAGGCTGGCTCACTTTTGTAGCCCAGGCTGGTCTTGAACTCTCATCGATCCTCCTGCCTCAGCCTCCCAAGTGCTGGGATTATAGGCATGTGCCACCACGCCTGGCTTGTTTTTATTTTTGAGATGTTTCACTATGTAGTTCAGGCTGGCCTTGAACCCATTTTGATCCTCCTGCCTCAGCCTCCTTTATGCTGGGATTACAGCTGTGCACCACCACACCCAATGGCATCAACTTCTTTTCCTTTCCTTTTATTTTACTTTATCTTTTGGTGCTGGAAATTGAACCCAGGGCAAGTGCTTTGCCAAGCCACGTCCCCATCCCCTTCACATCAGTTTCTTCATGTTCACAACAACCTTGTGAGTTACTATCTCCCTTTAAAACTGATAGAAGCTAAGGCTCAGAGACTGGCTAAGTGACTAGAAGAGGTTTGAATCCATACCTTCCCCTAGTTCAATCTCTTCTCTCTAGTTCTTCTATGAGCTTTTCTAGTCAGTAAGGAGCAGCTAGGGGCTGGGGAGATAGCTCCATGGCACGAGTGCCTGCCTGACAAATGCAAGGTCGTGAGTTTGAACCCTGGTCCCGCAAAAAAAAAAAGGAGCAGCTGTGTGGGACTAAAGCCACTTTGCTCATATTCTGTGCTCCCAGGATCCAGGGCTCTCGGAATCTATGGATATTGACCCAAGTTCAAGTGTGCTCTTTGAGGACATGGAGAAGCCTGATTTCTCAGTAAGTGAGACTCTGAGCAGGGAAGAATGCAGCTCTTTAGTCCTTTCATTATGTCACCTGGGACTTCTTTGCACCGCCTCAGCCCCTTTTCTAAGTCCTACTCTTTTGCATTTCTTAGTTGTTCTCCCCTACCATGGCCTGTGAGGGGAAGGGCAGCCCATCCCCTGAGAAACCAGACGTGGAGAAGGAGGTGAAGCTCCCACCTAAGGAGAAGATTGAAGGGACCCTCGGGATTCTTTATGACCAGCCAAGACATGTGCAGTATGCCACCCACTTCCCCATCCCCCAGGTACTGTCTCCCAATACCTGCGACCCTCTCTTCCAAGCCCATATTTCTGTCCAAGGCATTTGCTGAGGGGTCGAAACTGTTCTTAAGGGTGTGGGTGTGCTGGGAAGGAGCTTGAGCACATCAGGGGCACTGTGGTTTCAAGCATGCTGCAGGAAGAGGGCAGGCATGTGCTGCGTCTGATGGTACTGCTGGGATACAGGAGGAGTCATGCAGCCATGAGTGCAACCAGCGGTTGGTCGTACTGTTTGGAGTGGGAAAGCAACGAGATGATGCCCGCCATGCCATCAAGAAAATCACCAAGGATATTCTGAAGGTTCTGAACCGCAAGGGAACGGCAGAAACTGGTGGGTTTAAGGCTCCTTAATTAAATAGATCTCCCTCAAAGAATGCCCTAGTCAGTCTTCCCATCCCCAGTGTAGGGAACTCCCTAGTCATGTCCCGATAGCCTGTCTGTTAGAGTCTCCTGAGAGCTCTAGTCCTTTTGAAACTTCCCCCCTCATTCCCCCCTCTACAGACCAGCTTGCTCCTATTGTGCCTCTGAATCCTGGAGACCTGACATTCTTAGGTACCTCACAGTAAGCCCCATACTGCCCTCCCCCTCCCACCCCCCCCCTCAACCTAGCACCTCCCCATATATATTCCTCCAAAGTCCACAGTCTGTGGCCCTCTAAGCCTTTGCTTCACTATTCCCTTCAGCCCCCCCCCCGCCCTTCCCCCTTCCCTCTTCCTACCCTTCCTTCCCAACACCCCCATGGCGTTTTCCCCATACCCCACCCACATACCCAC
>PVKN010004280.1:9686-34162 GCA_004027915.1 Capromys pilorides
ATTTACTGCCTAGAGTACTAACATGTTTTGGTAAAACCTGATCCTTCTTCCTGCAGCAAATCTCCTATAAGAAGGCAATCTTTCAGGCCGTTTCAGGAGCTTTCCATAGTCCTCATCCTTAGGGGCCCTCTGAAGGGAAAGGTGTGGAAGACTTTTTTTTAAAAAAATTTTATTTTATCTTATTTTTTTAAACCTCATTTATTTGTATTATGGCCGCCTCAGCCTGCCTGGGAGTGGGGCTGGCGCAGCATGTGGTGCTCGGGATTTAGCTGCGGTCCCTGCAGTTTCCTACACTTTCCTAGGCAGGCGCTTTAGACCACTGGGCCATCTTGCCAGCCATGGCAGACCCTTTTGAATTTTATGCCCTTGCTCTTTCATAGAGCATAGTAGCATTCCCTAAAAGGAAGGACAAAAATCAGAGACCACCTTCCTTTCAGTTGCAGAACATTTCCTGGTAGTGCTAATAGTGCTATGGAAAAAGGATAACAAAGCGATTCTGCAGTCTGTCACTGTGGCCATGAGCCCAAGTTAAATAGTTTTCCTAATGATTGTGTGACTCCCGCTCTTTGGCCTTCCTTTGGCATTTGCGTTTGGGCTTAGTAAACCCATCAGCTGTGATATTATTATTGCTATGAAACTGAGGTCAACTGAGTTTCACATGTACAAAATGCTGAAAATTAGGGAACAGAAATGCGTGTTTGTTATTTAGTAGTGTATCTTTGGGGGTTTATTTATTAATTTTTTTTGGTACTAGGGTTTGACTCAAGACCTTGCTCTTGCTGGGTAGGTACTTAGGCTGCTGAGCTGTCTCCTCAGCCCTAGATGGTTTTTAAAAGGTTTATTAGTACGTGTTTGTAGTACCTGATGCTTGCATTTACTGTCAGGAGTTGTTCCACATCCATAACAATCTTGATTCCTCTTCCCTCCTCCCATCTTTGGGTCCTCTTCTTTCTTGTGGAATGTCTATCTCCCTGTCTCCTATCACCTGCCTTTTTTTTTTTTTTCCTGTCTTTTTGAGACAGAGTCTCGCTATGCAGCTCAGACTGGCCTTGAGCTCACTTTTGTAGCCCAGGCTGGTCTCAAACTCACACGGATCCTCCTGTCTCAGCCTCATAAGCGCTGGGATTACAGGCATGTGCCACCACACTTGGCTCTGTTACTTGCCTTTTATTTATTTATTTATTTATTTTTTAAATTTTATTTATTTATTTATTTGTTTGCTTGTTGTGTTTGTTTGTTTCTTTATTTATTTATTTATTTTGTGGCTGGCTCAGCCTGCCCTGGTGGTGGTGCTGGCGCAGCATGTGGTGCTGGGGATCGAACCGCAGTCCCTGCAGTTGCCTGAGCCTTCCTACGCAGGCGCTTTAGACCACTGAACCATCTTGCCGGCCCCTTGCCTTTTATTTAGCTTTTTAATTTATTTCTATTTTGAATTCCTTAAGTCAGAGAAACTGTAATACGTAAGCTTGTGTGTCTGACTTCTTTCACTTAACATTGTGGTCTCAAGGTGAATCCATTGTCCTATAAATGTCTCAGATATATCCGCTCTAGTGAAGGAATACACCATTATAAATAATTAAAATAGAAATGCTTAACCGTTGGATCTTTTCTGAAAATATTATGGAAAAGAGCTCTCAAAGAAATGAACCTAAGCCTGGCCATAGAAGGCCTAGATACACAGGACCTGTTACCCCAGATGCTGGGGGAGTTTGGGAGGTACGCAGTCACTTGGTCTGTGCCTAGAAACTCTTCTCACTGACCACTCATCTTGTAAATGTTTTCTAGAATACGGTTTCTAGGCGGCATTGGTTAGCTGTTGGGAATCCCTTGGTTATAAACTTGATTGGGAGAGAGAGATCCTGAGAGAACATGTTCCATTGAAATTTGTTCTTCTACAATTAATAATTCTTATAGTAGAATCTTTTCATTGGTAAGAGAAGTTTCTAAAAATGCGAGTCACAGAGGACTTCTGGAATGGCATAGGGCTCATTGTGAACGGGGAGGGCCAAGCGTTCCTTCACCACCCACATTCCTCCAGTGAAACAGAAAGACTGAAAGATGCCTGGACCTGAGGACCGGGACTGTCCCCGTTTTAGTCCATAGACAATTAAGGTCATGTGGTTGTGGATGAAGGTTTTTCAGTTAATCCATTTCTGTATCTTTGAATGGTTGGAACAGGACGATCCAGATGCTAGAAAGGTTTTGCAAACTCAGTCGCAGAGATTAGATAAGATTGGACAGATCGAACTTAGCCTTACAAGCCAGACTTACCTTGCCCTGTCATCTCTGTTGTCTGATAGCCCACAATTAGACTTTCTCAATGTATGTGACTGTATCTCTCTGGTGTATGTGTTACGCAGGTTGGGTTTACATAGATGGCACTTAAAACACTAGTGGTTGGGCCCAGAGACACGCATGGAATGAGCAGATACTTCCAATGGACCCTTCCTGATGATCTGTTCCTAGATCTGAAAAATCAAATCTACAGTAGAAGAATGACCCTTGTTTCTCTTCTCCAAGGGCCTTTGTTCCCATATTTAAAAAAGAAAAAAAAAAGCCCCAAGCCTAGTGCTTTATCAGGCTGAGAATCTAGGTGGAATGTGCTTGGGGTTACACATTGCTGCGCATGTTCTTACGTTACAAGGATAGTACCGAGTTTGGCTTATACTTTATTTCGTCTTCTCTAAATTGTGCACAAATAACTAGGGGTTTTTAAAAGCCTGGAAGAAGAGAGATAAAGTCATTTAGCCAAAATTTCACTCAAAAAATAAATGTCTAGAGTAGTTTAGTAGCATGGTTCTTTTTATTAAGTTAGATAAGATTTATTAGTAGGATTGTAGTGTTTTTCTTTAGCATTCCAACTTGCTCATATCCGTTCCAGTGACCACTTTTTCCCCTCAATTGGCCTGGCAGTTTTCCAGCAGGAGAGTTTATTTCGAAAGGTCCTACTGATTTCCTGAAAATACACCAGTCTGTGACATGATTCATTCTGACATATTCCTGTCTTCCCATGTGTAAGAGTTCTTTTGCTTTGGAAGATGGACCCCCCAAGGTTTCCTCCAGTCTTTGGAATGAGGCCGAGTCTCCTTGGCCCAGGGGCAGGATGGGCCTGGGGTGAGGGAGGGGCTTCCTATTGCTGGAATCCCAGTGGAGTCTTTAATGTGCTCAAGTGGGGCTGCTGACCCTCAGGGCGCCTAGCAAAGACGCCTGTGTTTGTTCAGGCTTTCCTCTGAAAGGGAAGATGTGGTATTTGTTCTGCACTAGTTTATTTATTTGACTGGTTCTTTGTCTCTTTGACATTGTTTTTCAGTTGTGGAAATGCATCCAAAAATGTTCCTTCAGGGATAGGACAGGGTTTTCTAAGTTGCTGTATAACTAACATATGTGGTAGATGTCATATATTTTCTTTCTTTCCACTTAGAGAAAAAAAGTATTGATGTTTTTACTGGAGGAGGATTGATCCCCTGGGGCTTCACACAGCAAGCTGACCCGCTCCCTTGCACAGGAAGTGCACCCCTATCCCCCCCTTTTTTTTCTTTAAAAAAAATATTAATTTATGTTATGTTATGGCCTGCCCTGGGGGTGGGGCTGGCGCAGCATGTGGTGCCTGGGGTCCCTGCAGTTGCCTAAGCTTGCCTGCCGAAGCAAGTGCTTTAGACAGCTGAGCTATCTTGCCAGCCCCCTATTCCCTTTTGAGAGTCCTTCAGCTTAGCACGTAGGGTTTGTCCCACAGCTCCTAAGAGTTGTGTTTGACGGCCTCCAAAGGTATTCTGCCAGATGTCTTGATCCAGAGCAGATTTGGTCAGGTGAACTGAACGATTTGTGGAAAACTGAAGAATCATTCTGCCTTGTACTTTGTCACCTAAATCAGAACAAAGGATTAGTGTTTTAATCTTCAACCTCAGTTTAAGATAGAATGCAAAGAGGATTTCTGCGATGAGCATAAAATAAGTTAATACAGCTGTTGACAGATAGCCCTGTTTTCCTTACTCTTCTTTCTTTTAAAAAAATCTACAGGTGTGGAAAATGTCACTATCCAACTGGATTTGGAAGCAGAATTCCATTTTACTCATCTCATAATGACTTTTAAGGTAAGAAATCCCTGACTATCTCACAAAAGCCATAGGAGCAAACTGGGTAATTTCCCTTTCTCTCATTGGGTGGTTTAAATGGAAAGTTAATTGTTATTGTTGCCATCAATTGGGATAATTGAACAGCTTCTAAAGCATGGGCTTGAGGAAGTGCCTTGAACAAACTCTCTTATTTTCACATCGGTAAGTAGAGTGAGCCTCTTTAAGATAATTCAATTATAAACTTTTAATTAGCTATCTGCTTATTTCCCCCTAGAGAGAGGCAGTGTTGACTCACTCCGAAACCACAGTAAAACATCTGGAGAATAAATCTCTAATCCTGTATGTTTGTTTTAATGGTGGTTGGTAACTGAAAAGGAAGCATATTTTCTTTAGTTTTTCAAGGCTTTGCAAAATTTGTGGGAAGAATTTTGTAGTTCCTTGAGAAATGTGTGTGCTTTCGTTGGTGCAGATTTTTCTCATCATTTCTCTTTTTGAGATGTAAGATGACTCCAGGACTAGGGAATGTCTGTACAAAGTCCCTTTGTTTCTTCTTAAGCAGCTGCTTGGAAATGACAGACTTCACATGGCCTAAAGTACACATAAAACCCGTCATTTGCTTGTTGCATCCCAGATTAAGATCACTTTGGAATAGTTTTCATCTGAGTTGGGGGCCCTACCCATACCCTCTCCTAGGAAGAAGAGGTGTTGAGGATGGGTTTACCACGTGGGCAAAGAGCCATGAAGGTCTCACACATTTCTGCCACTGAAGCCCGAGAGGGCGTGGGAGTCAGAGGTGACCAGGGCCTGAGGCCCGAGGTTCCCAGGACTGCAGTTGTGGCTGCCAGAGCGAAGAGTTTATGCTGACATCTGATCCAAGAGTGGAGGGAGGGCTTTCACTGAATAACTCACCCAGGACCTGTGCCACCAAGCTTGTCCTTTCATTGGCTACACACTAAACTTGGTCATTAGCTGGAAACTCAGCCACAGATGAGGCTATGGCCCTTAGGTTGTGTGACAGCTGCCCATATTCACAGTCACCTCTATTGTGAGTGCTCTCATCCTTTACTTTGGTAAAGTAAAAGATGTCCTCCCACATGGGTAGTTGTGGGCTCATTTGTGTTCCGAAGTCCCCTGGGCGCATATTCCACAGCTGAATACGCATTCAAGCGAATACAATGGGGCAAAGATGAAATTCTGCCCGTAAAGCACAGAAGGTCAAACAGGGGAGGCAGTGGCTGAACTGAGATGTGAGTGATGGGTTCAAGCGGTCAGACTTCGGTTTAAAGAGAAAGCATCTTTTGGGTCCTAACGCCAGAGAGGATAGCATATATGAGGTCAGGTGGACCTGGGTGTAGATCCTGGTTCTGTCCTTTGGCGCGTAGCCTGAGGCCTAGATGTTCTGGTGCTGAAATGGGAAGAGAAACAGGCTCCGATGACACAGCCTTTTGCTCTGGGCACAGGGCTAACTTGATAGTTTTTATCAGTGACGTATTTTAGCGTGGAGGAGGTGATGCCCACTTAAGCCTAGGTGACGGAAAAAGTGAACCTGGGCCACTCTTGATCTTGGCTGGGGATGAGCAAGATTTCAGTGGGAGGAAATGGAAGAGAAGCCACTGCTGGGCTGGGGACGGCCGACATGGTTTGTTCAGCGGGTGCGCTATGGATTTGTCTGGGCCTCAGGTGGTGAGGGGAGGGGTGGGAAGCAGATTCCTGTGGGGAGGACCGTGCTCCTTCCTGAGAAGCAAGAGCGCTAGGAAAGAGCAGCAGTGACAAGTACTGTGTGTGTCAGAGAGAAGCCCAGGGAAGGTGGAGAGCAGGGCCTGGGCCTGGAGAGATAAGACCTTGCGCGAGCTCTGCCTTTGCGAGGGGCCGGGGCCCTGCGATTCCCACGGAGAGGGAGCCCCTGCTGATAAACAGAGTCCCGTAGAGTGTTGCAGGTTGAGCATTCCTTCTCCAAAATGTTCAGGACCAGAAGTGTGTCAGAATTTTAGGGTTCTTCAGATCCTGCTATCTTTGCCTGGAACCTAACAATTGAGCATCTCCACTCTGGAAATCCTAGCTGCTTCAAAATCCAAAATCTAGGGCTGGCGAGATAGTTCAGTGGACTAAGCACCTGCTTAGGACAAGTGCAGGGGCCAGGGTTCAATCCCTGGCACATGCTGAGCTGGCCACCTACACTGGGAGTAGTGGTGCATGCCTGTAATCCCAGTGCTGGGGAGACTGAAAACAGGAGGATCCCTACAGGTCTGGGTGGTGTAGTGAGACCTTGTAACAATCGAATACACTATTATTATTTTTTTTTCACATGCAACCCACTTTATTAACATAAACTGAGAAGTTCCTGAACCTTAACCAAATACATTAAAAAAAAAAAATTCCAAACCTCTTTTTTTTTTTTTCAAACCTCTTCAGTATCAGATCAGCACCCACAAAGTTTGGGTTTTGGTGAAACATTTTCCAGTTTCTGGGATGGGGATATTGAGGCTGTCCTTGGGAAGCATATTGCTGTCTCGTTTACTCTTGATAGTGCCCTCTGATCCCTGGGTCACTGCTGCCTTTGAGAGTCATTGCCAGGGAAGCCCGTTTCCTAAGGGCAACACTTTGATGCCTTTGGGTTCAAGGTTGGCCTTGAGATGGGGCAAGTTTAGAGGCAGAGCAGCAGAAAGAAATAGATGCACCAAAAAGCACCTAGAAGGCTGAGCTCAGTAACTAGGAGGGTGGCAGAGCCCCTGTGGAGGTGAAGGCAGCAAGGGAACTGAGCCTTGGGTGCAGAGGGAGCACATAGGTTTATTCTCACACACGTTAGCATGGGACCAGCTTGACAGTACAGGATGGGTTCCCTTAGGCTGCCAGAACTCACTCACACAGAGCAGGGACAGGCTGCCCACCAGTGGGTGAAACGTATTGCTTTGGTTTCCAAAAACTTCTGAACTCCACAGGAAACTGGACGATTTGTCAATGGCCCATTGGGATTTAGAATATTCCAGAAGGAAGAACGCAGGAAGCACAGCCAGGACTGCCCCAGTGCATGTTCACTCTGTTCTTTTTAGATACAGAGACCTCGGGCTGGGCTTGTCCTTCCTGGTCCTCCTGGGGGCTGGTGGTAGCAGTGGGGCCATGCCTTTTTTGTTGTTGTTTCAAAACATGTTAGTAGTACATTTCCTGTATTTGATACAATGCATATTGTTGTCCTCCCAGTAGCTATACAGAGCACATGGTGTAGATGTGATAATTTTTCTAATCATTATTGGTACAAAAAAATTTCTCATTCAACTAAGAGAAAGTAGCTGTATACATAATCCAATGTTCCATAATCGCAGTGGGTTATTGGCAAAACTGGCAGTGATGGAAGCTGCTGGTTTTAAGCCTTTTACAGCTCAGCATGCCTTTTTGACACATGAAGTCCCGTCCATCACTGCGATTCCTCCTGTCCTGCTACTCTAAGATCTTAGTCTTTGATACTGCCCTCTTCAGTTTAATGACATCTGGAGTAACTTGGGCATTTGACAAAATGTAATCTGTTGCTTTCTTCCTACTGACTCTTAATGAGGGCAGAAGACCTTCAGGATTATTAAGGAAGACACAAAGATGTTTGGCACCATTACCCATCACCCAACTTTGTTACACACTGGGTTTAATTCAGAAGTAGCTGTCTTTATTTAGCTTCTGTTTTCTAGGTTGCCTTAACGTTCTATTTTTCTCCATGGGAACCTGACTCCAAAGTGCCATTGCTGTGTCTGTCTGCCTCTTTGCCTGTTCTTGGTGTTGGTTCTACCCTTGTCCTGTTTGCATTCTGTCCTGCTTCTATCCCTTTCCCAACTCTCTGTCCTGTTTTGGTTTCCCCTCTGGCAGCCATCTTTCACTTTTTTTTTTGTATTTTGGGGGAAGGGTCTATATGGCCTTCAGGGTCTCCCTACGAGATCTGACTCGTGATCTGCCTGTTGTAGCCTCCCAAGAGCTGGGATTACAGGCACGCACCACCATGCCCAGTCTCAGTTGTCGTCCCAGGGTGCCCCAGAAATGGAGCCCCCATCCCCGTGTGTTTTAATCTGCTGAGCTACTAGCTGAGCTATTTGGCTGGTCCTCTTGCTTTTTTTACTGTGCCATTAGTGGAGAAGGAGAAAGATAGTTATGCTTCAGTTCAGCCTAGAATTTTTTTTTTGTCGTTTGAGATATGATCTCACTATGCAGTTCAGGCTGGCCTTGAGCTCACTTTTGTAGCCCAGGCTGGTCTCGAACTTGTGCTGATCCTCCTGCCTCAGCCTCCCAAGTGCTGAGATTGCAGGTGTGCGCCACCACGCCCAGCTTCAGCCTAGATTTGAATCTGAGCTCTGACTATGGTTTTGAAGTCAGTGTTTCTAAGCCTCTCTTTCCTCCTCTGGAAGACAGTTGGGTCTTGAGGTGTAGTCATTGCCTCTTGCTGCCATGGGCAAGTACCACAGGACCCAGTGGCTGAAGCAGCAGTGTTCTGTCCCGGTCCTGCAGGCCAGCGACCTGAGAACAAGGTGTGGGCAGGGCCTGTGTCTTCTATGGCCCCATCCTTAGTGTGCAGTGGCCGTCCCCTCCTCTAGCTTCACACGGGTCCCCCACCCCATGCGTGTGTGTGCTAAAGGCCTCTTTTTCAAAGGCCACCAGTGGTGTTGGCTTAGAGCCTGCCCTGATGACCCCCTCTTAGCTGCGCTACTCTCCCCTGACCATGCTGCACTTGTAGATATCCGACCTCAGGATTTGGAAGGACTGGCCTCACTGATGCATTTTTCTGGAATGCTGACCGCGACTTTATCTTGCCTTTTGTTGCTCTTCCTACCGATGTTACATGCTTGGAGGTTCCCACATTACACGATACACTGACTTCCGCATGTTTCTCACAGCTGTGCGAGAACCCGCCCTTCCCCGCCTCACACGTGACATACACGTGTTCAGCCTCAGGCCAAAGGCCTTCGCTCCTCTGTCTTCATTGATAGCAGCTCGTAGGTGCAGCTGCCCAAGCTCAGGTGCTTGAGTTTCCTTCCTGTCCCTCCCTTCCTACTGAGATCTGATTGATCACCAAGTACAGCTCACGATACGCTGCTGTCACTACAATTTCAGAGTTGGTTCCATGCCTGTCTCAGTCTATTGTAACTATTTGTGTTAAGACAAAAGCCTTCCATCTTTTCTTTTTTTCTACTTAGTTTCCCTCTGTCTTGTTTTTATTGTGTTCAAAAAAATCCTACCATAGGAGTTACTTTTCTAAAATCTGATCACTTCATTTCATCCACTTAAATCTTTTAGCATTCCTCTTGCATTGTAAAAAAGTGTCAAATCCCTCAGCATATCATATAATGTGGTCCCACTGGCACCCAGCCCCTTCCTGCCCCACCCCCACCTTTGTGCCTGCTTGGAAAACTTCTCAAGGGTCCAGGATGAGGGACTGAGGTTTGATCCCCAGCACCACATGCTAGCCCCACCTCTAGGGCAGGCTGAGCCAGCCATAGCATAAATAAAGTTTTATTAAAAAAAAAAAAAAAAAGCTAGCACCACTGAATTGTATACCTAAAAATGGTTAAGGAGGCAGATTTTGTTATGCATATTTTATAACCAGAACTCAAGGCCCCTGAGCTTAGGCAGCTGCACCTAGGAGCTGCTTTCAATGAAGACCGGAGCGAAGGCCTTTGGTCTGAGGCTGGTCACGTGTATCTGTTAGGTGTGAGGCAGGGAGGGAGGGTCTAGCACTCAGCTGTGAGAAATGTTTCATGTGAAACATTTCCTAGCTCACTTGTTTTTTGTGTTTATTTCTCTTTTTTTGTTGGTACCAGGGATCAAACTCAGGATCTTACACTTGCCAGGCAGGTGCTTATGCTGCTGAGCTATATACCTGGCCCTTGTTTTTTTGTTTTTTTTGGTTGTAAAATGGAGGTGGGGCTAGCATGTGGTGCCAGGGATCAAACCACAGTCCCTGTGGTTGCCTAAGCTTGCCTAAGCAGGTGCTTTAGACTGCTGAGCTATCTTGCTGGCCCCAAGTTCTGTTAACAATATTGTTCAACCATCACCACTGTTGGTTGGTTTTCAGAACTTGCTCAGCATCCCGAACAAATTCTGCAGTCTTTTGCGTTAACTTCCATTGCCCTTTCCCTCCTCCTCTGGTAACCTCTAACCTGCTTTCTATCTCTGCCGTCCTAGATAGTGTTGAACTATCCTTGATATTTCACATAAGCAAAATCATAGTCAGCAATATTTAAAATTTTGTGGGTAAGTTTCACTTAGTACAACGTTTTCAATGTTCGTGTTGTAGCAAGTTTCAGAATTCCTTTTTAAGGCTGTATACTTTTCCATTGTATGTACCCACCACATTTTGTTTACCTGTCTGGCCACTGATAGATGCTTGGGTTGTTTCCGTCCTTTGGCTGGTATGACTAGTGCTGCTACACAGTCTCATGCAAGTGCCTTGAATCTCTGTTTTCAATATTTTGGGTGCATACCTAGCTTTGCAGTTGTTGGCTTCCCCAGTTTATTAACTCCTACTTTGTGTTCCCTCAAATTGCGTTCCAGGTGGCTCTGCTGTGGTGTTTGTCACTTTGTGCTATAACTTTCTGATGCTTCCTCAGTCTTGCCATGGACTGTGCATAGCAGCCTTATGGCGTGTGGGTGGCTGTCAGGCAGGCAGACCCTCACCACTGAGCGGTTACATGGAGAAAGGGAAGAACGAGTGTTGAGACTCAGCGTTGTGAACCTGGAGCCGCACATACAATTTGTTTGCTATTATGGACTACTTAGAACCGGCTCCTAAAGGGAAACAGCCTATTAGTGTAGGAGTATGGGGAAAAGTACAAAACTTAAAGAGTAGAATCTTTTAAGAAGAGGCACTGTGGAACAGCTTGATGTGTTTGAAATGCAGCCACAGCCCCAAATACCAACCCTATGCAGTCAGGGGTCATGGCACACAGTGAGTGACATTTTCATCTGTGTTTACATATAAAAATACAGATCACCAGTAAAAACCATCCAGTGAGACTGTCTGCTCCCTGCTTTTAGTCTTTCCGTCCCGCTGCGATGCTGATTGAACGATCCTCTGACTTTGGGAAAAGCTGGGGTGTGTACAGATACTTCGCCTATGACTGTGAGAGCTCTTTCCCTGGCATCTCAACCGGCCCCATGAAGAAAGTCGATGACATCATCTGTGACTCCCGGTACTCTGACATCGAGCCCTCCACGGAGGGAGAGGTGGGTTTCCTTCTTTGTGGTGCTTCCCACTTAGCAGTCTACCCTACATCAACATGCCAACCACTCTTCTGTGTATTTTTTTTGTTTTAGGTGATATTTCGTGCTTTAGATCCTGCTTTTAAAATAGAAGATCCGTACAGCCCAAGGATACAGAGTAAGCTGGTTTTGGAATAAAAATGTGGATGAGAAGTGTCATTCATGAAATAAGTATCACCCAGAACCCTACTACCTAAAAACTGGACATTCTGTACTAAATACATTCATGTTTTCTTCCTTCTTCTGCCATATCCTACCAGAAGCTCTTGCAATTATCAGTAATGTTTTCACTGATGAGGGACATCTTTTGATAAGATTTAGGTATATGCATATATTGGTTATCCTACCCTATTTTATCCCTCACTATATTCATGTAGGTTAAGCTACTGTAACTAAGCGTCCCCACAACATGGTTTCTCAGAGCTGAGATTTAGCTTGGTGAGAAGAGCTTGCCTAGAATGTGTGAGCCCCTAGGTGCAATCTGCAATGCCTCAAGCCAAAATTAAAACATAAAACAGTTGCTCCAATAAAATAAAAGTGTTTCTTTTTTACACAGTCAGCCCGAGGGATTGGCAGGGAAGAATGTAGCTTAGTTGCATCATTAAGCTTGCCAGGTAAAATTCTCAAGTGGTGCCCCATGAAATTTGGGCTACAGATTTTAGGCTGACTATATCCTACATAATGTTTGTGACTGAGATGAATATGTTCTGTGCAATGTTTGTGGTTAGGATATCTATAGTCCATGTGACATTTGAGTTAATACCAAAAAAACAAAACAGTTTATCTGACCATCCTTTTTTTTCCCCTCAGAAAATCTGGTAATCTTAGTATAAGGCCACCCATCTTAGCCAGATGGGTAGGGTTATCTATGTGCACAGTTAAGTCACCACTCCTGTGTCCTCATCCCACAGGGAAGTCATCCGCATTGCTTCTGTTTGGGCCCACTGACCACAGTGAGTCACAGGCTGTCCAACAGGGGACACTAGGAAACAAGCTCTAGCTAAGAAGCCTGTGTTCTGCTAAATTTTCAGCAGGGACTCTTGTCAAAGAAAGAATACTGAGAAAAACCAGAAGTGTCAGCCATGTTCCATCTACTCAGTAAGATAAGATTTAAATTTCCATTAACAGATGAACAAACTGGGTTTCCTAGATAGTGTGATGTGGCTGTTGAAGGACAGCCGGTTCCTGTCATCCTTAGTTCAGAGCTCTTTCTGATCATCAGCAGATATGTTGGTGCTGTCAGATTACATTTTACTTTTCTTGCGAAGCAGGATGTGCGGTAGTTGAAGAGTGGGCTTTGGAGTTACACCTTGACTGAAATCCCATGTGTACCCCATTGTAGCTTTGTGATCTGGGACAACCAATTTGCTTGAGATTGGACGTGGGGGTCAGAGGTGGTTGATTTTTCATCTTGAGGTGGAGATAGTAGTATCAACCTTCAGGAAAATTATTTGACTTGTAAAAGTAACAGCTGATTCAGTGCACACAAGTTTCTGAACTCTGGAGAGCCGAGGCAAGGGGATTGTAAGTTCTAGCCCAGCCTGGGCAACTCGTCAAGCCCCCATCTCGTAATTTTAAAAAATGAAAAAGAGCTGGGGTGCAGCTCAGTGCTGAGGCCCACGGTTCAATCTTCAGTGCTACAAAAACAACCCTAAAACCAAATGCCTTACGTGCAGAAAGTGTTCATCAATGAAAGCTTAGCTGCTGTTGATGTGAGCGCGGTGGCCACAGCTGCAGTTCAGGGCTTGCCCAGATCTGGTCGTGTGGGCCGGAGGCGGTGTGAGGCGGCCTCCCTCTAGAAGGTGCAGTCCGTTGAGCTGAGGCAGGGCTGCTGCTTGTTGATGTTTCCCAGCTGTGCTTGGCCCAGTTTTAAAACCTAGAACTTCTAAGGTTGAAGCCTGGAAGAATAGGATGGAAGAAGGCCGGGGAATATTGCTAGAAAAGTGCTGCTTCCCCTCTGTAATTAATTTTACATGTGACTTACAGTCTGGTCTTAATTTATTTCATTCTCTATTGTAAGACAAATGCTTGACATGTGCAGCTCTTTGTGTTTTTTTTCTGAGGGAGCTGTGGTCTGTGCTTTCATGTCAGTAAATGTAGTTGTGAAAACATCCTCACAGCCCCCAGGACAAACCCCTCCTGAGTCCCTAAAAAGACTCATCTGCTCCTTTGTAGGTGAAATTTGTGGGTCTCTGAGGACTGTCTTCCTGTTACAATTTTCAATTTTCTTTCCATTTGTTCTTTAGTGGCATCAGAAAACCCGTTCCTAGGTTAGAAAGATCCACCTTAGCAGCTCGTGTTTTTGGTTTACTTTGTAATCGAGAGAACAATATTTCTGTAATTGTCCCTATTGTTCAGTACTCTGAGACACTTCAGAAGGGACTTGCCACAGAAAAGTAGTCAACAGGTGGCTTAGCTGTTAAATATGGCAGGGCGGGGGAGGGATTAGCGTATTTGCTCTTCTGAGGGCTTCCACAAAGATCAGCTCGAGGGTTTCCAAATATTCCAGCTGTTCTTCACATCTGCTGTTGGGCCTCTTGTCCGTGGGTGCTTGGGCTCACTTTTTGCAGAAATGCTTCACAGGAAGCGGTGTTGGCCTTTCTGACCACCCTTCAGCCCTATAGGAACGTGGCTTTTCCCTTTCTGCTTTGATTCAACAATGAGCCTAATTGAGTGCCTGGGCTTTGCCTTTCCACCCCCAGCCATTTCTATAGTCTGCATTGTAAGCCATGCATGTATTACAAAACTTGAAAATTGCTTTTGGACTTTGAAAGTATGTGACACGTTGGGCACTGCTGTTTTGTCCTGTACTGTAAATTGTGAGACTCTTTCAGCATCAGTGGAAATAGAGCTTGAGAGCCATTTTAACCTACAGAGCTCAGATGGACTCACCAATCTCTTGGGATCCCTTTGATAAGAATAGTAATTAAGAAAACCCCGGTGGAGAGAGTTGATTAGCTTTAGCTTTACCCAGTTCCTGTAGGCTGACTGATAGGCCAGCTTCTGTAGTAAGAGTAGGTCTATAGGGCAGGGATGAAAGGGGAAGTACGAGAAATTGGTTCAGGGCCAACTTTTGCTTAGGAAAAAAATCATTTGCTGTGATATCCTAGAGTGCTAAGGCTCTTCATCTGTATGTTCCTGTGTTGTGTTGATAAATTAGAAATGTGTTTTGCAATTAGGTAGGACAAAAACATTGTAAACTAAAATGTTGCTTAAAAGCTTGTTGAGATACTCTGATTGTAGTTATTCTATAGTGTTCCATGTATTTTGGTAACTTAAATTTTATTGAGTGGTAGACAAATTCAGGTAATATTTTATCCAAAAAGATGTAAAATTATATTCCTGTTATTATGATAGTGAAAAATTGAAGTGCCTTGAGAAGTCCTTTCCCACTTGAATGAAATTTTCTGACTTTGAGAATCACTAATTGCCAGGCAGCGGTGCTGTCATCGGAATGCCTTAGGTTACAGGGTGCCAGTGGCATCCAGCAGGCAAGCAATTGCATAATTGCATTCTTGTAATTCCCCCACTTCACACTTCTCCCTGAAGCTGTTGGTCTGCTAACAGATCCATCACAGATCAGATATTCTTATTAAATAGGTGGGAAGTCGATACCTTCGCCTGCTTCCCGGTGCTGTCACATTATGTTCAGCTTCACAGTTGTCATTTAGGTCATCCGAAGGGTAAACTTCGCTTAACGCATTTCCGCATGCCAAGTCTTGCTGTAAAGAGAAGAAGCAGTACGTAGGAATTCATGCCTGTTTGCTGAACCCTTTCATCTTCTGGGTGACCTTTGTAGACCTGCTAAAAATCACCAACTTGAGAATCAAGTTCGTGAAGCTGCATACTTTGGGAGATAATCTTCTGGATTCCAGAATGGAAATCAGAGAAAAGTACTACTATGCTGTGTACGATATCGTGGTGCGAGGAAACTGCTTCTGCTATGGCCATGCCAGCGAGTGTGCCCCTGTGGATGGATTCAACGAAGAAGTGGAAGGGATGGTGAGTCAGCCTGCCCGTGGCCTTCTCCGTGCGCGGGCGACGCGGGGAGCGAGTCGAAGCTCGTCTTCTCCAAAGCCTCTCACATTTTTTAGAGGTTTTAGTTTTCCATTTATATTTAGTCCCTTGCAGTAGCACCCTGTTGGTGGTTGGTTGTTAATTTTCTCTTTGAATTTAATTTTCTCTTGAGCTACCAGAAGGCACAGAGTGCGTATTTCATAGACCCTGAATTAATTTTTGGAATTCATTGCTGTAGGCTGCTGCTCACATAGGTGATTTAGTCTCCGAGGATTTAAAAGTTGTCTCAGTAACAATCATGTCTGCCTTTGCATTAGGGAAGATTAAAAACCACAAGCATTCAGTCTGTGTGCTAGAGTGTACAAATTGATTCCAGCCAGAGAAGCCAGAAATTGTAATCCAGACCCATGGGATTTCATTTGGGAAAGCAAATAGAGTTCACTTTCTTTTCTAATGTTCTTCCTTGCCCATTTTTATATTGTGTCTGCAAATTATGTGTTGAAATTTGGGCATTGGATGATTTGCCAAATGAGTAGAGTGCGTTTAGGGTATTGTAATCTAGTAAGTAGCTTGTAAGAGAATTCTCAGACCCGCGGGATTGTCATGCCAGATGGCAAGCAGCTCCTCCGAGTCACTTGCTGAAGAGCCCTCCTGCCCCTGCCCTCCGTCCCGTCCTGCCCACCCGCCCCTTCCAGCCTCCAAGGATGAAAGGTGTGCCTTTAGTTGCTCTCTTCTCAAAGATTGTTAATCTGTCAGAGTCTGTGGGATTGAGGGTGTCCTGCCCTTCTAAAATTCCTGCCTGCCCTTTGCTCAGGCAGAGAAGTCTGTGTAGAAACTTGTTGGGTATTTAAAAGAGCCTCAGGGGAGGAATCTGTCTCACATCTAACCGTTGCCTCTTTCGGGAAATGCTGGGTAGAATCTGCTTACTTTTAGGTGTAGCAAATCTGTGTAGCTAAGGTCATGTTGCCTGCCCATGTATTGTCAGAGTCTGTTGTTCTATTTATTCCAATGCTAGAGTCTTGTGGTTTGACCTTTGGAGTTTACATTTGGTTTTATTAAACCAGCTAGTATTGAGAGGATTTTAATCTTCACCTAACTGCACTCTGGTTAAGACTGGTCTGGGGGACCCGTTGGTCCTGTTCCTGAATTCCACTCTTTGGAAATTAGCGTTAAGGTTAAGTGCCCAAGTATATGTATTTTTGGTGACCAGAAACCACTTTGTTATCATTTACATGTCTTGCAGTAAAGCAGGAAGCCTCAGGCACCCTGAGCCCTTCATGGAGCGAGTTAATTTGTATCTGTTTCTCAGATTTTTCTATTTTCCAAATGGAAGGGGAAAAAAAAAGTAAATGATTGATGTTTGAAGTTTTACTTTGGCTGGAAAACATTTGTGAAGTGCTGTACCTAAAGCAAAAACCAAATGATTAACCTGGCCTAGTGGTAAGGCTTGGGGTGATACAAGTTGACTTCCGGATGCTATGTGCGCAAGTAGTTGTGCGTCTTAGCTTTTGTAGATTTCTGTTGCAATAGGCTTTTTAAAAAATTCCTAAATTACTTTTTTTTAAAAAAATTGTTAAGTTGCTAATTTTGCACATCTGGGTTCTTTTCACAGATGCGCAATTATTGTGCATCTGTTAGGCAGCGAGAATGGTTGTAGCAGTGGAGTTATAGTCATCAGGGAATGGATAGCACTTGGTATGGGAGGAAACACATAAAAAAGAGACCCTCGCTGTGGGGAGCCACAGATTGGTGTGGAAAGCAGTGTGCGTTTTTCTGGCCATGCTGTGGAAAAAGCACGGCTGTCGATCGCATTCGGCTACTCTGTCTTTCCTGTTTTTCTCACTTCCTAGGTGCACGGGCACTGCATGTGCCGGCATAACACTAAGGGCCTGAACTGTGAGCTGTGCATGGATTTCTACCACGACTTGCCTTGGAGACCTGCCGAAGGTCGCAACAGCAATGCCTGTAAAAGTGAGTCTCCGTGCAAGGGACACTTGGCAGCAGCTAGGTTCCACTGTCCTTTCTCAGCTTATTGGTGCTTGGTGTCCTGTTTGGCAGAGGGATGCAGAGTTAATTGTCCCTCTTCTCCCGGCTTTCCCTGGAAGCCCCAGGAGACCCAACAGTGTGCATCCATCCAGTTATATTAGTAAAATTCCTGTGAACTGAGCAGCACCTGTGTGTTTGGCACTGACCCAGGTAGACCAAGGTGTTTGCCTTGGTGTTAGCTCTGTTTTCAGGACATGATGACATAGAGGGAAAACGAAGGAAATGGATCGCTTGGTGGATGGCTGTGCTGTAAGAGATGTGGAGCACAGTTTCTGGCCTTGTTCCCCTTCCAGGCAGGCCATGGCCTCTGGCACTCATCTGTCTGTCCCTCCCTCCCACCTCTCTCCCTCCTACCTCTCCCCACTGTAGTCTTACTGCAGTAGCTGTAAGAGCTCCTGCACCTGAAAACCCCAAGTTATAGTGATTTGGACACAGCGTCCTTGCAGGGGCACTGTCCTGGAAGTTCAGAAGTCAGTGAGAGCTGGAGTGGTCTAGGCTTTGCCAGCTGGTGGAGCCCAGCTGGCCTGAGAGGTTCCTGAGATGGTTGAGGGGAGCAGGAGGAGAGCTAGGCTCTAGGGTGAGTCTTAGGCCCTTCTTATGTATCCACGGCCCAGGGACAGAGGAAGTGGGGAGCGTAGAGACCCACGAGGGCCAGGCTGAGTTCAGCGTCACTGTGAGTAGGCAGTGGAATTGTATGCATTGTCTGGTGTGATTAAAGCTAAATTTAACCAAGCAGGCCAGAGGAGAGAAATGCCGTACCTGAGAAGACTGGCTACAAGGCTCTGAAGCAGACCCCAAGAGGCCAACCTAGTATAGTGGTGGGGGTAGGGGACCCATCCTTCACCCCATGTCCTTTGGCAGCAGGCTGTCAGGCAGGATGGCCTTGGGAGTCATGAATGACACCTCCATCCCATTGCCCCAGAGGGACCTGCACGAAGCCTTTGTCCTGCTGTTACATTTCCTGCTTTCCCCACAGGCTCTCTGGTTGTGATAGCCCATTCTCTCCCCTAGATAACTATTTCATAATAGGGTTCACACAGTTAAGGTTTCTAGCCTGATGGGGGGTTGAAACCACTGACAGTGGGGTGGCCTTTCTCCCCACCCGAGCCTGCTTGCTGGTGGCTCTTGGCTTCAGCGAGGGCCGTGCTGTGCCAAGGAGTGGGCACCCTGCCTGCCCTGGCCAGCAGATATGCAGGGCCATTCTTGATGGCGGCCTCACCTCACAGAGTGCAACTGCAATGAACACACCAACTCTTGCCACTTCGACATGGCGGTTTTTCTGGCCACCGGCAACGTCAGCGGGGGAGTGTGTGACAACTGTCAGCACAACACCATGGGCCGCAGCTGCGAGCAGTGCAAGCCGTTTTACTACCAGCACCCCGAGCGGGACATCCGGGACCCCAACGTCTGTGAACGTATGTTGGGGGTGTCACCCGCAGGATCTACTCCTGTTGC
This sequence comes from Capromys pilorides, assembly GCA_004027915.1. Lineage (NCBI taxonomy): Eukaryota > Metazoa > Chordata > Mammalia > Rodentia > Capromyidae > Capromys > Capromys pilorides. Next base: position 28,514 of record PVKN010004280.1, read on the forward strand.
TTTTCATGCGTGTAGTCCTTGTCCTGCGTCAGAGCTCCACATTCAATCAGCCAAGCCGGCATCGTCAGTTAGTGACAATCGGTGGTGGGCCCTTCCCTGGCTGATTTTTGTTGATCAGAACGTGAAAGGAAGCCTGTGTATTTATTCAAAGACGTACTCTGTTTCCAGCCATTCTAACCTGGTGTTTTTTGTTGTGCTAGGGTGTACGTGTAATCCGGCTGGCTCTCTGAATGAGGGCATCTGTGACAGCTACACTGATTTCTCCACTGGTCTCATTGCTGGCCAGTGTCGGTGCAAATTGCACGTGGAAGGAGAGCACTGTGATGTGTGCAAAGAAGGCTTTTATGACTTAAATGCTGAGGATCCCCTTGGTTGTCAATGTGAGTCTGTTTGGCAGAATGTCTGGGAAATCTCCCGGGTGCCTAACTCCCTCTCTGCTTTGTAATTCCACCACTTGAGACTCCCTGGGTTCATGGTTCTGAGCTTGCTTTTCTTTAATGCAGCTTGTGCATGCAATCCTTTGGGAACGATTCCTGGTGGGAATCCTTGTGATTCTGAGACTGGTGCTTGCTACTGTAAGCGTCTGGTGACAGGACAACATTGTGACCAGTGTCTGGTAGGTAATTCATGAGTAGTTCTTGAATACTACTCAAAAGGGGCTGCTTCACCGTCATGGGTTCTGCCATCACTCTTATGTGCTAATGTTAATAGACACAACTAGGAAACTCACATCATCAGAGTTACTAGTGGATAATTTGACAGGATGCACACTGTTAGAATTGTGGGAGAAACTTGGTGAAATACCATCTTTATAGACAAGTTAACAGAAATTTTAAAAAATAAGGGTGCTTACTACTAGTGAGGACGTGATGAGGTACTACTACTGTTTGCTTCTGCTGGAAATGCGGTTGAGGTTGTGCTCTGAGAAGCGCTGTGTAGAGAGAAACATTTCCTCAGCAGCCTGTGGAAACGTACTTAGCCTTTGACCAAGGAGTCCCTCTCTTGGGAATCTGTCCTAAGGAAATAATCAGAAAGTTGGACAGAGTCGCATTCACCGGAAAGCTTATTGTATCTTTTTATTCACTGTAGCAGAAGACTTGGAAAAAACAGTGGGAAAATAGTTAAGAAAATCTGGGGGCTTCCATACAGTATGATATTTAGTTGCCATCAAAAAAGACAATAACATGAGGAAATACTTATGTCATTAAATATTTTTTTTTGAAAACTCACAAAGCATGAATAATGTTTTAATTGTGAGGAAAAAAATCAAGGAAAACAAAATCTGGAGGGAAATACAACAGTTCACTGTAGTGATTATAAAGTGAATTTAGTATTTGATTATTATAGCACTGGAGATTGAGTACAGGTCCTTACATGCTAGGTAAATGCTCTATCTCAGTGAAATAATTATGAGGAAATTATTTTTTTCAAATTCTGCATCTTTTGTGCCATTCTTTGCTTTTGTAACTTGGAAGATTCATGGGCTCTTTCACTAACTATAAATTTGAATATAATCTGATAGGTTCTTAAATAGATTTCTGCAAGTCTGATTTAAATCTGTGAACCTACTTTTATGTGAATATTTTCAAGATATAGAGATCATCTCTATTTTGGTACTGTTCCCTTTCTTATTTCCGACTGTCTGTCCTCAGGCCTCTTTCCTTGTGTTGTGAGGAAACTCCTAGCTTTGGGCCATGTTTCCACACAGATGAACCCTCAGATGGCTTCCTCATGGATTTAGGACAGACTGAACTGAGGAGAAATTGAAGGGCCTGCCAAATACTTGCTGGAACTCTTAGAGTAGTTTGAGTGAAGAAGTCCGGTGTCTACTGCTTGTTCTTATTAGTCATTTGGAACCTGACAGAACTAGCCTGGGATCAGGCGTTGGCCTGTGAGTCCTCGTAACCTTTGGCTCCAGTGACCTGAGGCTTGAGTTTTTGCTGTTTCAAAATATTCCTTCCATTTGTTGGCTTTTTGCTTTCACTGTGAAAATAAGCAACTCAGTGGAGGAACCGAGACACGCCAGGACCTGTTCCCTGCTGAGTCTTGTGTGATTACAGAAACACACCTTTAAATGTGGGTTTAATCGTTTGTCCTGCAGCCACAACACTGGGGCTTGAGCAATGATCTGGATGGCTGTCGGCCTTGTGATTGTGATGTCGGAGGCGCACTAGATGACAGGTGAGTGGGAGGACAGCCGGGCTCTGGAAGGCAGGGACTCTGCTGTCTTTTGGAGAGTATGTGAAAGACGTTCCTCTTTGGTCCGAATACCCAACTGATAAATATCTTGTTTCCATTTTATTTTGTCTTCAGGAGAATTTTTTTTTATTAGCACCTATTTATGACATATAACTACTACTTTTATTTATTTTTTTGTGGTATAAGAGGATCGAACTTGGGACCTTGTGCTTGCCAGGCAGGCGTTTTTACCGCTCAGCTATATCCCCAGCCCCTATGACTACTTTTATGTACATGAACATTTAGTCCCTTTTGGGTTCCTTCCTCTTTTACCCTTTGCCTCACCCTTCATCTGTCGTCATCCCTTCCATATGCAGTACAGCTCCTTTTCCTTTTTTTTAATATTATGGCCAGCGCAGCCCACACTGGGGGTGGGGCTGGCACAGCATGTGGTGCCAGGGATTGAACCGTAGTCCCTGCGGTTGCCTAAGCTTTCCTAGGCAGGCGCTTTAGACCACTGAACCATCTTGCTGGCCCTCCTTTTTCTTTTATCTATCTTTGTTGCTTATGCTTTGGATTTCTCATGAGAAATCATATGGGATTTAAGCTTGTGTATCTGATTCATTTCGCTTCGTGCTGTTCTCAGGGTGCATCCATTTTCCTACAAATGACTCACATTTCTTCTTTACAGCAGAGTGGTACCTCGTTGTGTATAAATATGTAAATGCCACATTTTCTTCATGTATACTTGGCTGTTGATAGACATATAGGCTGCCTCCAAGATTTAGCTAGTAGGACTTTAAAGTTATTTTTTAATCTTAAGAATTAGGGGCTGGCGAGATAGCTCAGTGGTCTAAAGCACCTGCTTAGGCAACTGCAGGGACTGCAGTTCAATCCCCAGCACCACATGCTGCGCCAGCCCCACCGCCAGGGCAGGCTGAGCCAGCCATAACATAAATAAATAAAATGTTTAAAAAAAAAAAAGAATTAACTTTGCAATATCTAATGTGCTTTTACTTACTGAGTTTTCCCAGGATTATCTTTTCCCATTATTTTTAAATTATAGAAGCCATGTATACCCATGGTTTAAGGAAAAAAAGGTTCAGATAATACAGACCAAGTTGGAATCAAACAGTGAAAAGGTTTCTTTTCCTGTTCTCTTTCCAAGCGTCTCTGGGGGCACTGCCTGGAAGGGCTGTTGCTGGCAGAGGCGGTGTCTCCCTAGAACTGAATAATAGTGGAGTTCAGTATGCTGTTAAAAATTAATGTTTCACCTTGGGGAAATGCACATTTCCTGGTCAGGCAGTGGTGCACACCTGCAATTCTGAGACCAAGGAAGACTGAGGCAACAAGATGGAGAATTCAGGTCCCGCGTGGGCAACTGAAGGAGAGCTTGTCTCAAAATAAAAGGGCTGTAGCTCGGTAGTGGAGTGCCCCTTAACTTGATCTTTATACTGGAAAAACTTCTTTTTAAATGATGCATAGGCTTTGTTACTTTTTTTAACAGACACATTCAGAGGAAAAGCTTGTGATTTTTCACAGCTTTTCTCCCATGTTCCTAAAAAGAAATATATGTATTATATTCTGAAACTTGTTTTGTTTCATCGGTAGAACCTTTCGTTTTTTTTTTTTTTTTTAAATTTTATTTATTTATTTATTCATTTGCTTGTTGTGTTTGTTTGTTTCTTTATTTATTCATTTTGTGGCTGGCTCAGCCTGCCCTGGTGGTGGCGCTGGCGCAGCATGTGGTGCTGGGGATCAAACTGCAGTCCCCGCAGTCGCCTGAGCCCTCCTAAGCAGGCGCTTTAGACCACTGAACCATCTCACCGGCCCCGAATCTTTCTCTTATTATCATATACTCACCTACCTCTTTCTGGTAGGTTTTTGGTATTGCCATAGGAAAGTGAAGTAGTTTATTTGATTATTATGTTTGTTGCTTTCTAAAAATAAGCTGAGCATGGTGGTATATAGCTATAATCTCAGCACTCAGGAACCAAGGGCACTAGGATTGTCATGAGTTTGAGGCCAGTCGGGGCTACATAGTAAGACTCTATCTACAGAGTAAAACCAAAAGATAAAAATCCTTGGGGATACATCTTGATGAATTATAGATAGCTTGATAGATCAGATTACCAATCATAGAGCTTGGAATTCAAAGTACATGCATATTTCTTAATAGGCAGTGTCAGATTTGTCAAATTGTTTTAGGTGGATTAAATCAGTTGGTTTTCATACCAAAGGGTTACAACAAACCTCTCCCTGACCTCCAACAGCTGGTGCCATCAAACATTGTGATGTTTTGTCCTAACCCAAGAAAAACAAATATTATGGGTAATCTTTATTTACTACTTCAATATGCTTATATCCTTGGAGTAGGTAGAACATGAGGATCTACCAAAAGTTATCATAGGAAATATTTAACAAGATGTTCAGGTTGTGGGAGTGTAATAAACCAACTCTGAGTCCAAAAGGATCCTGGTTTCTGTCCCTGGATCAGAGTCAGAACATCTGGTAAAGATAGTGCAAGTGACAGCTGAGAAGACTCCACAGATGTTTCCTTGTAGTCTGGAATCTTCGCTGGGAGAACAAGCTGAATTCTTTGAGCAAGCTTTGTGTGCCCAAAAACTGACTCTCACAAGATGATTTCCCAGCACCGCAGTAGCCTACAGGGACCAAATACAATTTGGGCCTGAAGTGACATGTTCTGCTTGGCCTCTTTATTGGTGTTTGTGCTGTTCCAGGTAGTGCGGTAGAGTCCCCACTGCCTATAGCCTCTGAAAGTCTGGGCAGGGTTTCTGTTCTTAGAAAACTTCCAGAGGGGAGCAGCGAGGCTGATGCCATAAAGACAGAGGAGACAGAGTGGTGGCAGTGGGTGTGTGGAATGCCTTTTTTGGCTGGGCTTTGTGACTCCCTGGACATTTGTTGACTCCTTTAGCAACTGATTCCCCTACTGAGAGCTGTCATCGCCCCCATGGCATACATAACTCCTCAAACTATGTCACGAACTCAGGAAGTCCTACACTCCTTTACCCTCAGTGCTTTCTGATGTCTACCCTCCTGTGTTTTGCTCTGTCCCTCAGATTTCCTACCTTTATGTCCACCCATCCACAGCCCCTGCTCTGTCCTCTAATCTTCTATGAAAACTTAGAGAAAGCCGAAAAGAGTTCCTTTAGAGTTTGTGAAGCAAAGTTTTAGTAAAGGCGTTTTCATTGTGAGACGCCTTATTTTTAGTGAGGAAAAAAGAGCCTTTAAGAGGAGGCTTCTAGTCCTGCGACTGTTACTGTCCTGTGCTATTCCTATTGTCCCAAAGGGAATTTTCCTAGAAGTTCCTTTGGCGTGGTCTCCCACATGAGATCATGGGATGTGAGTATCACTTAGGAAATAACTTGCTCTATGGTTGAGGTATTGCAAGTTCATTTTCCTAACAAAGGGTTTCTACAGGCCTTTCCCCCATGCTCAGTGAGCGCCATC
>PVKN010004281.1:0-34093 GCA_004027915.1 Capromys pilorides
GGACACCTCTATAAATAGGTAAGAAAGCATCTTTTAATTTAATTGACTCACCTATTTATTGGTCACTGTGACCCTGGTGGCCGCATTCTACATTAACCCCTCCCACTCCCCCCTCACTCACTCTCAAGTCCCAAGGTTCCAAGTTCACTTCCTAGACCTCCAGCTCCACCTCCACTGCATTCCCTAACCCACCACAGTGAATAGTGACCACCAGGACGTCACTCCAGGGTGGAGGCTCTAATGTAGCCTTTGTGAAGTGGCATGGCCTGCAGAGACAGTGACATCAGAGTTGGGGTCTGTTCCAGACAAGCACCACAGCCCTCCTTCCACAGGTTATTACCTCATGGGGATCCTGGGCACCTGGAGACAGTGGCCATACACAAATACAGCTGCCCATTTTGCTTTCCTGCCATATGACATCTCTTAAAGCAAAACCACTTAGCCACGCAAAACATAAATCACATGGAACCAAAGAGCACACTACAAGGTGAAGATGCAGGTCAGCAGCAAACCTTAGGGCCATCTGCACACAGCCAAGGTGGCCATAGCAAGACCCCACCTGACCCCACCCTTTCAGGACATCTTCTTCCTCCTCCCACCTGTGCCACTATATGGCTGTCACCCTGTCCCTGGAGATCTCTGCAGTCTCAGGGGCCGGGGTGCAGCTTAGGACAGGGAGGGCAGTGTGGGCAAAGGACCTAGGTGTCTTGATCCCCAGTGTCCTCACTTTCCTCAGGGCTGGATGTGTCAGGGCCCCCCACACTGCATATCACTGAGACCCCAGCCCAGCCAGGGCCTGGGCCACCACAGGGGCAGGGCTGTCAGTTACTCAAAGGTCATGCTCTTGATGCTGAGTTCCAGGTGCCCAGAGATCACTTCATTTCCCTTCCTGCTTCCCAAAGCTGCCAGCAGTGAACAAACTTTTCTTGGTGACTAGAAGGGCCTGAGGGAAGGGAAATGTCCCACCTCTGGCTGAGGACACATCTGAGCTGGGCGCTTAGGTGCAAGAGGTCACAGGCCAGCGCTGTCTTTCTCAGTGCACAATGTCATCATATAAATGTGACAAGTCATCCTGAAGCCTTTGGCACAACGAGCAATAAAGGACACAATAAGTAATACTCCGCCTGTCATCCCAGCACTTTACTGCAAGATCCAAGCCAACCTGGACTACAGAGCAAGATTCTGTCTCAACAAGAAAAGAAAACCAACTTTCCAAAAACCAAGCCACAGCTCCCTTGAGCACCAGCAACTGGCAGCTCCAAGGCAGCCCACTCTGCTCCTCATCTGATAGGAGTAACTGAGTTAGGCAGGGGCCAGACTTGGAGAGAGGAGGTGGTGGTAGGTAGCCTGCAGCCTGTGTAACCTTGTAGGTATCTATACTCCTCTGGGTGGCCTTTCCTGAAGGGATGGGCAGGAGGTAAGTATAGCCCAGTGCTACCCAGGAGCCAGAGCCAGCAGATGCTAAACAAATGAGACAGAAGAGTCCCTCACTGTGACAGTTCCTAGGCACTGGAAGGGGTACATTCTAGCCCAGGAGGCAGCACAGGAGGTACGAGGGTGGGGCTCAGCTTATGTAGGAAGGTGCACGGTCCCATCCAGGGAACCTGAGACCCCAGCCTGCCCTCTGACCCTCCTCCTAGGGACCTTGTGACCTGTCAAGGTGCCCTCACCACCTGGGGACGCTCACTGAAGGCAGTTCTAGAGAGTAAACAGGCTGACCCAGCAGCCCTGTCCCCATGATGCCACACGTCCCATTTCCCTTGCCTCCCTCACACCTGCGACCCAATCAGAACCAGACTGAGGTCCACTGAGCCCTCTGTTGCCTAGAGACAGACAGGTATCAGCTGCTGACATGTAGTGGTCTGCCATGGGCAGCAGCCACCACACAAGATATAGCACACTGACCGCTGCTCTGTGTCTCTAAGTCCTCCTGGGCCTGGTGCCTGTGTTTGACCTGGCAGCCTGGCTCACAGTGCACAGTGGACCCAGTGCAGGATGAACACTTGGGAAACGAGAGGACATGAGGGCAATACGCTCTCAGAGCCATACACTGTCACCTCCTGCTTCACAGGCCTCTGAGGTCTCTGCACTCCTCCGCTTCCCTGTGCACATCATGCAGACATAGAAGTGCCACCCTCCCAACCTGTGTCCCTTACAGAAGATGTCACATGGACACAAGTGCCACCTTCCTGCCATTAGACATACACTCACATGGGTGGTGGCTCTTTTTTTTTTTTTTTAATGTATTTAGTATAGTGTCTACAGGGTCTCACTACATAGATCGGACTTGTAGTGATCCTCCTGTTTTCAGTCTCCCAGCCGCTGGGATTACAGGCACGCGCCAACACACTCAGTCTCAATTGCCTCAGATCTCAGCAGGCCTCAGGGATGAGGATGGCACAGCATGCTGGGGATTGAACCCTAGTCCCTGAGTCTGCCTAAGCAGGCACTTAAATCTGCTGAGCTATCTAGCTGGCCACACGTGCTGTCCTCCTGCCTTTGGACATACACTCACATGGGTGGGGACTACTTTTTGTTATCTGGTCCTAGCCTTACACACACGAATCCCATCCCCAAGTCAGAAGGGTGCAGGAGCAGGGGCACCATCAGAATCTCTTCTGGTTGCTGGTGCCAAGCACGAGGTGGCCTATGGGTGTCACTAAGCTGCCCACAGGGTGGGGCTTACTACGAGATGCAGAGACACGAGATCAGCCCTGTGTGGGCAGGTGTCCAGACTCATCCTCTCTGGGGATGGGAGCAGGGGATGCCTTCTGAGATGTCCTCTCCTGAAAAGCATCTGCACCCCAGGTTCTCACAAAACCCCCAGCTCCCCATTATCCCTGAGTGCTGACAGTACAGAGGATGAGAAGCCTAAGGACATGTATGTGCAAGTGAGGGGCTGTAAGTGCCACCTCTGAAGCTGTGCTGACTCCCTGAGAGAGAGCCACCCAGAGGTGACAGTGCCCTTGTCCCAGAGTGACTAATAGGCCATATTTGCTCAGGGGGGCTATACACTGTCACACACAAAAGCTTTGTGTTTTCTTCCCTAACCCTCAAAGCTGGAGGGAAGCCCACATGACAATGCACCATGCTACAGTGGTGCATGACTGAGGACCCAGAAATTACTCCAAGCTGCATAGTAAGGCCCAACAACACCCACCCACAAATCGGAAGCCCATGTCCCAGATCAGGAGCTGCTTTCTCCGAGTGGGGTAGGGGTGGGGCAATCACATACTCTGTCCTCAAGACCTTCTATGGGATCCTCAGGTGGTGGTGACACCCTCTTCATGCCCACAGACAATGTGGAGTGGGCATAGAAATTGGGGTGTTCCCTGGGTGTTTGTGACATGGGATACATATCAGGTGCTCTAGGGACAGGCAGCCCCTTGGCAGCCATGCTCACTATGTGCAAGGCCTGAGTGGAGCCCCTGCAATGAATGGAGCACAGGTGCATCCCTGCTAGGCTAGAACTGTGGCGTTCTGGCACACCAGCATGGAGGGACCCTGGTGACAGATGCATACAGTATCACTGTGCTCTGCTACATGCAGCACATTGGCCACACTTGCAGTGCTAAGCTGTGCCCTTGAAATTCAGGGCAGAAAGCAGGGGTCAGGTGCAGCTCAGTGGGGAGTGCTGCCTGGTGTAAATGGCTGGGGTTCTAACCCCAGCACCGCCAAACATTAACACATAGCAAAAAGGTCAGGGTGGTCTGTCATGTGCTGTGCTACAATTACACTATAATTAAAAATACAAAGGGATTAAACCAGAGAGAAGTTACAGCTGGTGGATTCTGTCGCCAGGGACTAATTAGATAAATAGTTTGCCCAACACATTAGGACTCGGGCCACAGACTGTGCTCCTTGCCTGCAGCTGTGCTGGTAAACGTGGTTTTACCTGCACAAGCAGCACCCATTGACCTGCATAGTTGCCTGTAGTCTCCTGGCTGTCATTGTGGGGTACGGCCAGCCAAGGGGACACTACACAGTCACAAATCTAAAAACCAATTGGCCTTTTAAAAAAACGATCTAAGTTAAGGAGCCAACAACCTTTCTTTTAACCCAGAAGTATGTCATGGAGGCTGAAATCAGACTCCCACAGACATCCATGCTGGGGCTGTTTCAAAAATGAAAATTTTCTTGGGAGGTTGAGGCAGGAGGATCAGTGAGAGTTCGAGACCAGCCCGGGCTACAAAAGTGAGCTCAAGGCTAGCCTGAACTGCATAAAGGAAGAAAGAAAATTTTGGCCAGATGCCCTGCGGTCCCAGACTACACAAGAGGCTGAGGCAGGACTACGTGAGCTCAAAGTTAAGAATAGCCTAGGCCACATGGCAAGACTCCATCTTGAAATACTAAATTTAAAAAAGGAAGGAAAACTTCTCATGATGTGTACTAAATAACACTATGGTTATCTCTGGTAGTGGGAACACAGATGAGCCCCATTCTCTTAGACTCTCCAGCACCTCCTAAATTCTCTTCTGTGGTGCTGGGCCAGACTCTCGAGCCCTGCACACACCTAGCCCAAGCTCACCACTGGGTCGCACCTTGCCCCTTTCTGCATCCTCTGCATGAACAATGTACTCCTTTGTAACACAATGAGCCCTCTTAATCACTGTTTCGCCCTCCAGCTATGCTGGCTGGGGGTGGCATTTTCAAAGGCACAGGAGTCACAGGTTTGTTACACACACAGAAGCTGGATAAGGGGATCTGGCAACCTTGGCTGTTCCAAAAGAAGGTTAAGTCAGGAGCACCCCAAGTCCAAGGCCAACTTGAGCTATTCAGTGAGAGCAGGGAGCATCTTTTCTTGAAGACACCAGGCACCTGGGAGAGCAGAACTGGCTCTCATGTGCTCCAGGCTGCTCCACACATGAAAGAGGCTACCTTGCTCTCACACAGCAGTGGTGTCCAGTTCCTAGACTCACCCAAGTTCTGTGCCCATGGGGGCCTCTATAGGCCCATTTCATAGGACAGGAAGGTGACACTGGATAGACTCAGGGACTCACTTCAAGGTCACCCAGCAGTAGGAGCTGGGAGTGGGGCTAGGATGCTACCCTAGGGCTAGGATGTTTGAGTTCACACTGTGAGCTCAAATGTGGGACGCCCTAGCTCCTGGCTCCTCAACTCATTAGCCAGAACCCACTGAGAGGATCACCTTCAGGAGGAGGGCCACACCCCAGGAGTGACAGGCTCTCATGTGACAGTGTGTGGTCATCCTGGCAATAGCCATGTCCAGGATGAAGGACTTTGTCAGAGCTGGGCTTGGTGGTGCAAGCCTGTTATGCTAGTACCCAGGCTCTAAAGGGTGCAGAGGAGGTATGGGAAGTCTCAGCCCCAAAGAAGGTTCCACCTGGGAGTGAATACACATTCTAGCCACATGGTGGAAGACACCTCCTGTCCCCAGCTCCTTACCAGTCATTAATCAGCAGGAGGCCTGGGAGTTCACACTGTGTGCTCCAGATCAGAACTCCAGGTTCAACTCCAAGCGTTAAATGGCATTGGAACAGCCAATCACCTATCTAGGCCTCTGTTTCTCTGCTTGTTGTGCAGGTAGCATCAGTGTCCAGCTCCCAGAGTCTGCAAAGGCTATGGCAATCATGGCCATGGTACTAAAAGTGTAAGAGCCACCCCTCATGCTGAGCAGGCTCTGAAGCAGCCAGTACCCAGGCCTCCAGTGATGCAGCCCTGACAGAACCACACTATATAGTCTAGGAGGACCTCCAACTTAGTGATCCTCCTGCCTCAGCTTCCCAGTGCTTGGAAAACAGGCAAGTGACACTATACCCAGGGGCTAAACCCAAGGGCTGTTGTTTTCTAAACAGAGGATGGCCTGGCCAAGGAGTCTGGAAGACCCAGCCTGGGCCTGGGGCTGAGTGGGTGGGCAGGCCAGGTCCTGGTGTTTCCTGCCGCAGGCAGGGATGAAAGGGTGACCTACCAGGGTTGAAATCAACTACATCAGCTGAAGAAGCCATTAAAGACGTCCATGACCTTGAACTGAAAGCAAACCTAGCAATGCTGTAGGTAATCAGAAGGTTGTGAAGGCTGGAGATTAGATAGCGGACTCTAGGATGGCTGGCTGGGGCCCATAAAACAATGGTTCTACTCTTGCGAAACTCAGCAGGACTGGGTAAAGGGGTGCCCACGCCTGCTCTCGGCTCTGATTCAGCAGAAAGCCCTGGGTCTGAGGGTTTCCACAGAACATAGAGGACAGGGGTGAGGGGGCTGGGGCCAAGACCAGGAAGTGCACCAAGGCTATAGTCATTCACTGTCCTACTTTGCAAGCTCCCCCAGTGCTTTCGAGATTTTAAAAATTTTGGAACTGAGTGTGATAGTACACATCATTTGTGATCCCAGCACTTGGGAGGCTGAAGCAGGAAGATTATTCTGAGTTCAAGGCTAGCCAAACCAAGTAAGTTAACAGGCCCAGGCACCTCAAGCATCCTGGGTAGGACACACCCTCCCAGAGGGCCATCCCTGAATGCTAAGGGCAACATTTTCCAGCCCATGGAGATGTGACTACTCACAGGCTGGAGGCTCCTCAGCGGGGGCTGCAGTTCCAGATCTAGACCTGAACAGAGGAGGGGATACTGTCAGGGGGGCCTGAGGCTGGTGGGGGTAGTGTGCACCCACACACATGCACCCTTCCCTCACATATTGTTCTCCGAGTCAGGGTTAGGTAGCCAGTGGCCACCACTCCCCAGGACCAGAGAAAACCCAGCAGGCTCTGGGAATGTAGTGTAGCTTTCTCTGCTTTGGGTTTTCATACTCGTGTTCTGGTTTTCCAATACCCCTTGAGTGGGGAGGAGTTAGATGAGGCAAAACCCTCTCCTGATTCCCAGAACTTAAAGATGGGCACATGGGGATCTGGCTTTGCAACCCTGGAGTCTCCATCACTATGAACAATGGGGCTGGGAGGATGTGGGACCTGGGTACCATCTTTCTCCTCAGCCTAACCTGCTCTGCTCCCCACCAGCGGCTGCAGGTGGGTACTACACTAACAGTCCATGGGCACCCACTATAGCCAGACCCCACAGCTGGCACCAGGGGTGAAGGCGCTGCTGAGCTCATCCATCCCAGGGGCTGTGCAGCCTGTGACTCTGGGTGGGTCGGGAGCCAAAGAGTTCAGTCCCAAAGGGCACTGAGGATAGTGTGCAGCCTGTGACTCTGGGTGGGTCGGGAGCCAAAGAGTTCAGTCCCAAAGGGCACTGAGGATAGTGGCTCTTGCGGGGCAGAGAATGACACTATAGCCCTCAAAGTACTACGCTCCTCCCCCAGTCAAGACCACCCTAACCACAGCTGGACAACAAGAATGATGGCCAAGATACCCTCCCTGGCATTGGGGAGGGCCTCCTGTATGTGCAACAGAGAACAGTGGAAGAGAAGAGAATGTATGGAGCACAGAAGGGCATGGAACCCAGCAAAAGTGGACCAGCTCATGGCCAAGACTCTACACCTGGATGCAGCCACACCTAAAGTACTCAGCCTTGGCCTTCTAAGGGCAACGAATGGAATGCTTCCTGTTTGCTTAGATTTGAGCTGATTTCTGCCCACAGCAAACCCATGGGAGTAACCACTGTGCCATATAGGACTGGCTTCGTCACCTTACTCTCCTCCGGGTCTCCAGACCCAGTGCAGCAGTGGATGCACACAGGGAGTGCTGGGCTGCAGAGGTCACCTGCTGTGTAGCGCTCAGGCAGCCCCATGTCTATGGCCCTCATCTGTCCCAACTGGGTGCACTTCTCACAGTGCAGTCAGCTCAGAAATGGGATGGGGCGGGGGGGAGACCCTGTGAAGGGACTAGCAGCCACCTGGGGTGGGGCTGTACCCAGCTCCTGCTGAAACATGGGCATCCCCCTTACAACCCGTGCCTGCTGGGGACAGGCAGGTATGCACTGGGCATAGCCCCTGGTCATCACAAAATCCCCCAAATACCTTGGGGTATGAGGAGAGCCAGGCACCAGGTCATGGTAGGTGACCTGACCCAGCAGGGAGGAAAGCTCAGCTGAATCTGGGGCAGCCCGCCAAAGCCTCTGCAACATGCATCCTACATCCTACTTGGCTGCTGTAAAGTCTCCTGTGGCTTTTGGACGGAGGACCAGGAGCAGCAAGAGGCTTCCCCTAGGCAGCCTTTCCAACATGGCACCGGCCCAGGGCCTGGCCCTGCCAGCTCCCAGCCTGGGACCTTGGGGGAATTACCGGGCCTCTGCCAGGATTGGGGCTTCCACATATAAGATAGAAAGATAATGACCAGGTACAGTGACACATACCTGCAACCCCAGAACCCAGCAGGCTGAGTCAGGAGGATCGCCTCGAATTTGAGGCCAGCCTGGGCTACACAGCAAGACCTTATCACAAAAATAATTTAAAAGATAGATTGCTTGTCTAGCATGTACGAGGCCCTGGGCTCCATTGAAGCATGAAAATAAAGACTGAGTCTGATTCCAGTTCAAGGCCAGCACCTGTTGTCATCATGACTTCGGTTCATTACCCCGTGATAGGGCCAAAGTGTGACCAAGACACAGGGACCACATGGACCCAGTTCCCAGGCTTGAAGTCAGGTAACAGAACAAGACATGAGAGAGAGCCCCAGATCCCCCCTTCTCGGGCTCCACATGGCTGGAAAAAAAGTAGAACCTGGAGGTTCTGTCCTGAATGAGGCCTGGCAAATCTGTCACCAGCACCCACCTGTCACAGTCATCTCCAAGCAGTGAAACGCAGGGGATAGCACCCAGGTGGCAGATTAGGCCTGGCAACCTCTGTTCCTCTCTGCAGACACAGAAGCTTCATGCTCAGACACTGAGTTGCTCCGGCTGGCTGCCCAGGAAGGCGACAGTGGCCCAGCCCAGACACAAGAGCCCAGTGGAGCCAGGGACTCTGGGGTGACAGGAAAGGCTGTGTGGTGCTGGGGTAAGCAGTCATCAGGTGCTCCTGCAGCTGCAAACCCGACCTGAGCACCAGGCAGCAGGCACTGTGGGGAGGGGACAGACGCCGAGGCCTGACTTTACGCCCAGTGCTACACAAAACAAATCCAAACTCTTGGGGCCAAGCAGGCCCAGGAGAGCTCTGGGTAGAGACCCATCCAAGGAGCTCTATAGATAGGTAGAGAGCCATAAACATCCCTTCCTATGGCCTGGGGCGCTCTCTCTCTCTCTCTCTCTCTCTCTCTCTCTCTCTCTCTCTCTCTCTCTCTCTCTCCCCTGGCTTTTGTGAGGGGTGTTCCTTGGTCTTTTTTGCCATTGTGGAGGATTTTTGAGACAGGGTCTTGGCTCTGTAGCTTCACTGGCCTAGGACTCTCTCATCCTCCTGCCTCAGACTATCATGCTCAGCTTTAGGTCTGCTCTAGAGTACACTTTTCTAGTTATAATGGATAAAAAAAATCCAGGTTATCCCCCAGAGGAAGCCAAGTGCACTGAACCCTGCATCCTGTCAGGCGTCCTCAGGAATCCAGGCCCTAATTCTGGAAGCCAACAGGCTGTATGCAGCCTAACAGGGCTGCAGGGAGGGCAGGGCTGGTCCTGTGAGTGTCCCTTCCGCACCAGGACCAGACAGGGACTCACAAGGCTACAGGACTAGCAGAGGCTGGAGACAGCCCTGATTGTACCTGGCCTCTCACTCTCTGGTGTCCCAGGACTGTGTCTTCTTTCTGCAGTGCTAGAAGTCGAACCTTGGACTTGTACATCCCACACAGTAAGTGCGAGCCCCAGACCCGGACTGCCCACATATTCCCATCACAGTCCTCCTTTAGCAGTAGACTGGCACTATGCTGTTCCGTGCTGTGCTGAGCACCACTGGGAGCCTGTATGCCCCTAAGAGCCAAATGCCCACTGCCAGTGGGAGCACTTTCCTTCCCCACTGACACTGTCAGGCCAGCAACAGGTCTCCAAACCAGGCCCTAAGGTACATGCCTGTAACCCCTGCACTCGGGGAGGCTGAGGCAGGAGGGCTGCAATACGGAGCTCAGCCTGGGCAATTTAACAAGACCCTGTCAAAACATAAACTTCAAAAGAGCTAAGGATGTAGCTCAGTGCAAAGGTTGATGCCCAGTACTGCAAAAGAAGAAGAGGAAGAAAAGGAAGAGAGGGAAAAAAAGAAGGATGAGGGGGAGGGGAAGGTGGAAGGGAAGTGGAGGAGGGGAAGGAGGGGGAGGGGAAAGCGAAGCATGAGGAAGAAGAGGAAGAGCAGCCAGAGGAGGAAGTAAGGAACTTGGGCTCTGGGTAGGGCAGGCTCCTGGTCCCAAGGACTCTGGTCTCTATATACTTCCCATACGACAGGGCCATTACAGGGCTCAGAGAGCAAACCCTTCCTGAGCAGGTAGCGCAAGGCTCCATTAAGAGCAGGGAGAAGGAGCCAGGGGAGGAAGCAAGGGCCTGAGAGCTCCAGGAGCCTGAGATTCTTAAGCTGGCCAGACTTCACGAGTGTGGAGGCTCCTAGGCAAGCGTCAGGCCAGGAAGCCTCCACAACAGAGTGGCGGACTTGACTTCTTGGCACTAGAGAGCCATGGAAGACACTTGAGCGGGAGCTGCACATGGAGGCTTGGCAAGGCATCAACTGCTGAGCAGGGTACTGTCTCCCTGTAGAACCCAACAACCAGTGCCATCTAGCAAGGGAAGGTCAGTCCTTGAAACCACAGCCAGAGCAGCCTCAGGGTGGGAGGCAGGACCCCGCACCCCAACCTGTGACCATCGCTCACTGTGCCAGGCTCCCTGCTCTGCCAGGGAGCCCCATTTAGAACCCACTTGGAGACCTGCCCAGTAGTGGCTCAGCCTCAGATGCCCCCTCTCACCAGCTGACACCAGCCTGTGGGATCTTGACCAGGGCCAAAGCGGGACATGGCGGCACGCACTGGCAATTCCAGCACTCGGGAGGCTGAGGCAGGAAGAGCACAGTAAATTCGAGCCTAGCCTGGGCTACACAGAGACCTGTCTCAGAAAACAAACAGCAGCAGAAAAGCACAAGGTCAGGGCTGTGGGCTGAGCCACCTGGTATGGGGTTAGGATAGGATTAGGGGTAGGGGTAGGGTGATTCCTGGCTCCCACCCAACACAAGAGGCATCTGCAGCATGGTCACGATCATGACAGGGTGTTCCACTAGCACCCAGAGGCATCCACAGGCTCACTGGTGAGAGGGAGTGTGTCTAGGGGCAGGGGTGCTCCAGACAGCCCCACCATCCCCAACAACTCACTCAGACTTCATGCACCTAGAGCAGAGGGTAGGTAGGAAAGGTCACAGGCCACCTGTAGCAAGCTCCTCTCCGTTCTACCTGACCACAGTATCAGCTGCCTGGGGTCCTGCTCCTGTCCTGGAGCACTGCCCCCAGGCCCCCAGCTACTGGAGCCTAGAGTGTGTTAACTATCACTGCCTTCCTTGCCTGTCGGTACACACTAGGTGCTCAATACACACGCACCGTGGTGAAAAGAACAAGTAGAGCTCAGGATTCAATCAGACAGACAGACAGACCTCAGTCCTGATACCCAGCCCCCTGGAGATATGTGGGCTAGACCAACCCACCTCCCTAGTGAGTGAGCTCCCCTCTGGTGTGTGAGAAGGTCATCATTGTCTCATGCCAGATGCTCAGTAAGCAGGGGCTACCAGCTAGGCACAGGGGCCTACTTGGGGGGAGCTATGAGGAGGCTGAGGCAGGAGGTTCTCTGGAGCCCAGCCTGAGCAACATAGTGAGGCTCCAACTTGAAGAAAAAGGAAAAAATAAAGGTTCCTTCCTAGGCTGCTTGTCTGTCACCCCCAGGACAAGTCCATTGCCACTGAGGGTGTGGAGATTGCCCACAGAGGCCCTACAAGTGGCAAAGCCCACAGATGTTGCTCCATTCTGACAGAGCCAGGCACACATGGTCCACTAGTGAGAGACCAAGCACAGGCCCAAGAACACCACTATGCCACTCTGCTCTGACCACACGACACCCAGCCTGCTAAGCAGGTCTCGAAGGAGCCAGGTCAGGGGACATCAGAATGGGAAAAGGACCCAGATGTGATCAAGGGCTAGGCGTGGGGGCCCTTCAAGGACAGACTAGCAGGTTGTACAGGCCTTTCTGACAATGCTGAGAGGATCTCTTATTAATTTGCAGTTTTATATCCCTTGAGGTATATTATTTTTGTGATTAAAAGTAAATCTCGAGGTTGGGCAGATAGCTCAGCAGTCTAAGCACTTTCCAGGCAAGCACAAGGACCCAGGTTCTATTCCTCAGCATGCATGCTGTGCAGCCATGCCAGCCACCAAAACTGGGCATGGTGATGCATCCTGTAATCCCAGCACTGAGATGGAGGCAGGAGGATCACTATGAGTCTGAGCTATATAACAAGACCCTGTACCAAATAAATAAGTACATTAAAGATTAAAAAAAATTTTTAAAGTAAATCTTCTCAGCCAGGCATAGTGGCACATACCTGCAATCCCAGCACTAAGGAAGCTAAGGCAGGAGAAGCATCATTAGTTCAAAGCTAGCCTGGGCTACGTAGTGAGACCCTGTTTAAAAAACTGGAACAAATAAGTAAATAAATAAATGTGACTCTTTTGGCAATTTCTCATGAGCCAACATGCATGCAGCTCCACTCCCAGACAAATGAAAACATGTCCAAAAACAGACTACTGCTTGCATCAGCAGCTTGATCCATCAAACTGTCCTGCAGCAACCACACTGCCCCTTACCCACAGGACAACCCCAAGACAGAGTCACCTAGGCTCTCCCCTCCACATACAGCCTGCAATGCTGGCAGATCAGGACCTACAAGTTTAATGATGTTGCTGGTAATAAAATAGAACAGTTATAATAATACATGTAACAAAATCACACATAGGAGTCCTCCTTCCTGCCATTTTCCTCTTAACACTCCAGGCTGTGGGGTTCACTGTGGATAATGAGAGCTGGGAGAGCACGGACAAGAACAGGGGACCCCAGGTACCACCATGATATTTTTTACTTATTTATCTATGTGTGCGCTGAGGATGAAGCCTGTAGATCAGGCTGCTTCACACTGTGCACATTGTCTAGCACCCAGTACTTTTTCACAGTCCAGAAAGGTTCAGGGGCGCATGCCTTGCAGTCCCAGCACTCTGGGGTCAGGGCTAAGGCAAGAGGAACACTGGACCTTAGGAGCTCAGGCCCAGCTTCAGGAGCACAGAGAAGACGCCAACTCAATGTGGGGAAAAAAATTCCTAACACAAAACTTTTAAGATACATATTTCCAGGCTCTAGTCCCATCTCTGTTGATTTAAAAAGACTATCAGAAAATCATTTTTCTTTGACACCAGGGATGGCTTTGGTTGCCAGAACGGCCCCCAAACTCCTGGCCACCATCTGTCTTCCTACCTAGCCTCCCCATGCTGGGATCACAAAGGCCAGGCACAGGTGGACCACTGTGCCCTGTCCCGATGAGTCTAATGCCTGGCCACACTGCTCCCTATCCAACACCTTTACAGCTTACAGGGCTTGGTTTTGGAACAGAAAAATGATCCTCACTCTCCATCTGGACTGCTCTAGTGTCCAGATGCAGCCTGAGACCAGGTGGGGTGGGAGGTGACCCCACAGCCCTGTCAGTAATGCTCTAAAGTCCCAGGACACACTCCAGCAAGGCCGCAGCGGGGGCTTAATGGTCTGTGTACCTGTTAAACAGCATGTTCAGGCCGCGCCCCGTGTTTACAGAAAGCGCTCAGGGCAGGACTCACTGGCACAGAATGCGCTCCGTGCCCTGCCCACCAGCCACCCCGGATCTCCTGGAGCCCAGCCCAGTGCCTCACACAGTACCCAGTTCTCTCAGTGCCCCCAGGCTCCTGGCTTCTATAGCTTCTGCCCCACTGTCCCCAAACCCTGGGGAATCCTATTTCTATCCCTGCTGCCCTCCAGATAAAACCCAAGCTACTTACCCAGCACCCACAGCCCCACTATCCCGCTCCTGCTAAATCCTGCCCAGAACTAGCAGGGACCCCGGGGACATGTTCTACAAACACACCCGGCCACTCTGTACTATGGTGTCCTGGCAGCTACTGTGTCCCAACCAGGTACGCTGGCTATCTTGGCTGACCACACAAGACAGTAGCACTGACACAGCCTGCCCTCAGAAGCCATGCTCCTCAACAGCAACATGCTGGGTCCCCAAGTCTCCCTGTTAGCACACTCTCTCTCCCACAGCCCTCACCCCAGCCATGAGCTCCTGGAAAGCCGAGCTTCTACCCTAACTCCAACACCACAGAGCTGCCTCAGCAGCAGTTCAATCACCAACTAAGCTGCAGATGGAACCTCTTACTCTCCTGAAGGCCAGCCTCAGTGCTTGCAGACACAGCCTGCCACAGAACCCAAAGATCTAAGCCCTGGCTCAGGCAACCACGTGAACACTGGACACACACATAATGGTTTCAAGCACCTGCCTGTGTTGGGTCCTCCAGCAGAGTGGGTGCTCTGAGCTGCCACAAAGGATACCCCAGCTCCTACCCAGGCCCTGGGGGTAGTACTAGGCAGATTCTCAAGAGTCCCTACAGCTGACTTCAGCCCTCCTACACTGGAATGCACCCAGTGACCACAGTTGCCATGTAACTGGGACCTCTGGAGAGACTGTGAAAGGTTCCCATTCCTGGGACAGACAAGGCCTGGACACATAGGGGCTGAGTAGTCCTTTCCAGGCTCTAATCCAAACCCACATACCCCCAGAAATCAGGAACAAACTTCCTGAGCCCAAACTTACTGCTGGTTGAGGGAGTTACCCCTAGCCCCCTAAGTCTTCTAGAAGGCCCTCAGTCAGCCCATCTGTAAAACGGGTGGCACTGCCTCAGGCTAAGCAGCTCTGCCAAGCAGCTGTAGCTGGGAAGACACAGAGGCTGACTGCCACTGTGGGGTGCAGTGCAGGGTATCTGAAAGGACAAAGGTTTGGTGCTGCACCTGACCCTTGCCACATTCCACAGTGACCTGGGGCCGTGTGACGTCCTCTAATCGGAGCCCACAGCCTCACCGGCTTTACAGCTTACCACGGCTTAGGCAGCCTGGCTCAATCCTCTCCAGCACACAGCAGGAGGGCAGCGTCCTTGCTGCCTGGGGAATCACCCAAGGTCACAGCCCTCCCAGCCCACTGACAAACCCTGCCCATCCTATGGACAGGAAAACTGAGCCCAAAAGGGATGTCCATGGCCAACAGGGGTGTATCCAGGTATAAGGCGACCTCCAATAATCCTACCAGTTCCCTGGATTCAGTTTCCTGAGGTGCCCCCAGTACATCCTTGCATGCCTCTGCACGCCCCACCCCTCGACTCGTGCCACCCCACACTGCAATGACTCCCTGTGATGACTCCCTGGTCGCGGGCAGGCGGTTGCTAAGCGCTTACCCGCTCGCTCTCATAAAAATAAACTCCTTCTGGCTACAGACGCTGGACCAGATCCCCTCCCTCCTAGCCAACAAAAAAAATGTTTTAATTTGAAAAAGATCTCAGTGACATTTCTGTGCTCCTTGGCGATGCCAACTCGGGGCGCTGTGCTCATGTACACTTGGGGCCCGCAGACCCCTGATCACGGCCACCGCGTCCTCCACCTCACGGGTAAGGGGCCGGCCGGAGGTGGCACTAGAGGCCGGGCAGACCAAAATAGCCAGGCCCGGCTGCCTACCATCCAGCGACAGTGCCCAGCACACCGGTGTCAGTACTCGACACACCCCGGCAATGGTCCTAGGGCCCAGTGCTGCCGGGGGAATATGCGAATGTCCCCTCCGGGACTGCGGGAGTCCTGTCCCAGGCGCGCCCATTCCCTGTCCCCGCGCTTTCGTGGCCGTCCCGACCACCTGTCCCCGTGGCGAGGCCGCCCGCCGCCCGCCACCCGCCCCTCACCGGACGGCGTCCGGACACAACGGCTCGGGGACACACGTGCACGCGGCAGAGACAGCGCCACGCGCTCGGCCTTGGGCTCGGCCACCAGGCGCCCGCCGGCGAACGCGGGCGCGAGGCTGGGGACCCAGACACCCCGAGATCCGGGCCCGATCATGCCGCCCCCAAACGCTGGACCAGGCCTGCATCCCGGCAACCGCGACCCCCGCAGGCGAGAGGACCTGCTTGAGCTTACCTGGGCGTATGTGTGCGGCTCCCCTAGACCGGGCTGCCCGCCGACCAGAACTCCCGATGCGGGGCGGGGGCGCGAGCTGGCGACGCGGAGCGGGTGGCGGGCGACTACTGCGTCCCGGCCTCGCGCGGCTGTTGTCTGAGCAGGCGGCTCTGCAGCGCCCATCCTGCCGGGTGGAAAAATACCGGCGGGGCGGGGCAATAGGGCGGGGCCTGGGAGGGACCCGGTGTGGGGGGCGGAGTCTGACCCGAGTGGGGCGGGGCCAAGGGGGCGAGGGCGGGGTTAGGCAGGGCCCGAGCCAGAGCCCCGCCCATGAGGCTCACCAGCGCGCGCTCCAGGCCCGGGAGCACAAAGAACCGGCTGGTTGAGCTTGTTCCCTCGTGTCATCGCTAATGCCTCGCTACTACGAACCCTGAATGCTGCTACTTCCCGCCCCTATGCCTTGGGCAGTGCCCTCTGGGATTCCACTTGAGAGCCAGTGGGAACACGATGGCCAGTAGCATCCTGAGCCTTGGTCTCCCCGCGGTCTGCAACAGACAAGCCGAGTGTTATATCAGGAATGCGAGCCCCTTGGTGCTAAGCCAGGGATCCGCGGGCGCTCCCACCCCTACCCTTGCCAGGTCCCCCCACAAACGGGACCCTGGCTCCCTGGGCACGTGGGCCTTGCAAACCAAAGCAGAAAGGCTGAAGACTCAAAAGGGGTTCCAGCATGGCCCTTGCACCTGTACCTCCCGGCCCAGCCCAGGGCAAGTAGTAAGGGGTAGGTGGAAGGGGGAGTCTGACTGAAGAGGGAGCAGCTGCCCCAGTCCAAACCCTAAAGGCCTGGAGGGCAGAGCCTGAGGGCAACAAAAGGCCCAGAAGGTGAAGCTAGGTTTTGGAGGGGTCTGATTCTTGGACCCCTCCAATGTAGGGATCTGCTAGCCCCTGCAAGGCAGGTACTTATCAGTCATTCCTCTCATTATTTATAGATTTTTGGTTTCTTTGACATAGTGTCTGGCTATGTAGTCCAGGATGGTCTTGAACTCAACGATCCACCTGCCTCAGCCTCCTGAATGCTGAGATCACAGGCATACGCTACCATGCCCAACTACATTTAGCTGTATTTTGAGACTGGGCTAGGCCATATGCTCAGGCTGACCCTGAACACCTGGGCTCTGCAGTCTACAGATTCTCTTGCCTCAGCCTCAGCTACCTTTCTGTAGCTGTTACTGTGTGTTAGGCTCTGTGCAAGACTTGTAAATGTCAGCTTTTCCCTTATGACATTGCAGGAGACCAGCACTAGTATTTCCTTATTTTAAAGAATAGAAAATTCAACTGCAGAAAGCCACCAAGAGACCCAAGTCAGGAGCCCACTCATCTGGTAGGTAATCCATCTAGAATTTTGGTCCCAGGCCCCAGATGTAACTAGTGGCACTTAGCCCTTGGGCCCTCAGTTCTACCAGAAAACAGCCCTAGAAGCTGAGTGTGCTATGTGTTACTATAATTCCAGCACTCTGGAAGACCATTGGAGAAATGAAGGTAGATCTAAAACTGATGTGGAAAGCTGGCCTATTTAGGCAAACTTTCATTGGGGTCTGCCTCAGCCACATCAAACAATGGGGGTGCCTTCCTCAGTGTCACCTGTCTCAATTGCTCTTCCCTCATTGCTAGGACAAATGCCCAACACCCAAAATGAAGGAAAGGTTTATTCAGCTTACAGCTAATGAAGGTTTCAGTCCATGGCTCCAAGGCTGAGTGGCACAGGGCAAAGAGCATCCAGTTCATGGTGGCAAAACAGCAACAATCACAATAGACCAACAACAGTAACAGAGAGAGTGTGCCTGTTTCTGTCTTTCTTATATTACATTCAGGCTCTCAGGCTCTCTGCCTCAGGCCACACCCACAATCCCAGCAGTATTCAGACTCATAATCTCATCCTTGGATCACCCATAATCCCAGTGGATCATGAGTTAGTCTCAAACTTTAAAAGTCCCTGCCCCATGACTACATGAGGCTTTGGGGGACTAGACATAAACCATAACATCCCCCAAAGCCCTAACCTCCCCTGCCACATGGGTGTCTGACCTCTAGTGAGTGACAAGCAGAGGCTGGGGCTTTGGTTTCTCCTCTAGATCCCTATTAACTCCTAAAATGGGGCTCCTACTGGAATCTCTGGACCTTTGCATCGATATAGTGGGGCTCCTGCTAGGCCACAGAAATCTCATTTTAAAAGGTTTTCAGGTTTTCCTTGATGTTATCCATGCTGAATATATAGGAGAAATCAAGGTTATCATTCAACTTACCCAAATCATTGCTCAAATCACCTCAGACACTCATCTTGTTCAATTGGTCATTTTTCCTTCGGGAAAAATTGGGAGATTTATAAATAAGAAAAAGCAACCCAAAGGTTTAGATCTTCTAACATTTATTGGTTCAACAAAATCGTCCGGAGATGGAAATGGTTACTGAAGTAAAAATATTTAAAGGACTATTAAACACAGGTACAGATGTTTCAGTTATTGCCCAGCATGATTAGCGTGAAGCATGGCCTCTGGATGTGGCCACTACAGGTCTACAGTGTTAGGCAGGATTAGGTTTTTTTGCATTATGGCCAGCTCAGCCTGCCCTGAGGGTGGGACTAGCAAAGCATGTGGTGCTGGGGAGCGAACCGTGGCCCCTGTGGTTGCCTAAGCTTTTCTAAACAGACGCTTTAGACTGCTGAACCATCTTGTGGCCCCTGGGCAAGATTTCTTATCCTATCATAGTGCTTAGTTGCTACTTGGAGGGATGTGGAAGGCTTGTCTGGATATTTCTCTCCTTATGTCCTCCCCGACATTCTAGTCAGTCTATGGAGTCATGATATGGGACCATTTTGGCTCAGATCTAATTTCCTGGTAAGGCATCAGTTGTTGAAACAAGTTTTCTTTCCGTCTCAAGGGCTTGGTAAAAATAATCAAGGGACAAAACAACCTCTTCCAGTTATTCCTGAAAGGGACTGCTTTGACAATAGGCTACTCACCCTCACATTTTTCAGGAGGGACCTTGATGTCTCTCTCTCCCCACAGATGGTGTCCAGGATAATTTGGATGTTTGATAACTCTGTTTTGGTTGATCAATAGCCTCTCACTCAGGAGAAGATAATATCAGCTCATACACTGGTTAATGAACAGATGATGGCAGGAAACCTCGAATACTCCAATAGCCCTTGGAATACCCCAATTTTTGTGACCAAAAAAACAAAGGCAGGATGATGAAGACTGCTATAGGACTTGTGGGCATGGAACCTATGGGAGCACTGCAACAGGGATTGCCCAATCCCACTCTACCCTCAAGATAAGAAAGTTTTGCTTTTAGTTTACCCTTTATTAATAATCAGGCCCCTATGTGACACTTCCAATGTTATTGCTTGCCACAGGAAATGGTACAATCTAACTGTGCCAAGAGTTTGTGGCTGTAGTACGAAGGCCTATCCATCTATAAACCTTATCCATACCTTATCTAGCACATGAATCCCTACCCATCTTGCATCAAATGTTTATCCAATTAGATAATACCCTTCCCAATGTCTAATGATAGCCACCACAAAGGTACAAACTATGGTAGCCTTTTCATATTTGGGACACCTTATTCAACAAAACATAGTGTGCCCCAAACTGCTCTGATCCAGGTTAAACATCTTACAACATTAAGTGATTTTCAGACTTTACTTGGTAACATTAATTGGCTCCACCCAGCTCTTAAGCTAATTACTCATGATTTAAGTCTTCTCTTCTACATTCTCAAGGGATACTCAGCCCCTACTTCTAAAAGAACACACCAGAGGTTAAAACTGTCTTAGATAAAGTTAATCTAGCTCTTTCTAATGCTCAGCTCTCTAGCGTTGTCCCATCTCTGCCAATGCTTTTAATTATTTTCCCAACTCAGCGTATACCCACTGGGTTCTTTGGCAGTCTCAGGGTCCCTTACAATGGTTACGTATGCCACATACTCCACATAAAACTACTACTCCTTGTCATAATGCTGTGGCAGAACTGATCACATGTGGATAAATGCATGCAATGCAACCCTTTGATCATGAGGAGTATACTATCACTATTCCCTTTTCTTCAGTCCAACAAAAATCGTTATGGAAAGTTTCATTCTTTTGGCAGTTTGCACTGGCTAACTTCCCTGATGTTATTGATTATCACTACCCTTCAGGTAAATTAACTGAATTTTCTTCCCTCACACCCTTTGTCTTCCCTTCAAAAATAAGTTCAGTCCCCATAGCAGGGGCATTTCCATCTTCACAGATGTGTCACCTTTTGGGTAGGAAAGGTGATGTAACGGCTGCCTCTTCCAGAATACAGAAGATAAGTTTCTCTTTGTACAAAAGACTGAATTACAGGCGGTGATATGGGCCCTGTGAGATCATTCATCCACTCCAGTTAACCTCTTTTCAGATAGTGCTTATGTCTGTGGTGTAATGTCCCACATTAAAACTGCCACTAGGATGGGAGATCACTTGGCAGTCTAAGTACCTGCCTGGCAAGTATAAGAACCTGTGTACAATACCTGATACAACATGTTGTATCAGCCCTGGGTTCCTGGGAGTGCCATACCAGCCACCCAAACCAAGCGTAGTGGTGCACACCTGTAATCCCAGTGCCAGGAGGCTGAGACAGCACAATCACTATGAGTATGAGCTGTGTAGTGAGACCCTGTACCAAATACATTTTTTAAAAGAGTTCCTCATGTATAATACACCTTCTCTCACCTACAGGAGTCAATCCCTGAGGGTTACACCCCAATC
This sequence comes from Capromys pilorides, assembly GCA_004027915.1. Lineage (NCBI taxonomy): Eukaryota > Metazoa > Chordata > Mammalia > Rodentia > Capromyidae > Capromys > Capromys pilorides. Next base: position 20,815 of record PVKN010004281.1, read on the forward strand.
ATCTTTGGCAGATGGATGTCACACACATTCCTGAATTTGGTCATTTATGCTGGGTCCACATTTCAGTGGACACTTCCTCAGGATTCATTTTTGTTTCTGCTCACACTGGTGAAGCAGCTAAACATGTTATTGTTCACTGTTTGGATGTCTGTAGTGCCCTTGGTTGTCCACAAACACTTAAAATCGACAATGGCCCAGCATACATAAGTGCTGCCTTTCAAAGGTTTTGTAAAACTTCATGTTTCCCTTGTCAAAGGGATTCCTTATAATCCTCAAGGTCAAAGAATTGTTGAATGCATTCACCATAGGATCAAACTTCAATTATAAAAACAAAAGGAGGAATCTTGCCCTACAAATTTACACCACATAATAGACTTCACTTGGTAATATATACCATTAACTTTTTAAATTCCACAGATGTGAGCACAGCAAGAGAAAGACAATTCCATCAAGGAAAAAAAAAAAAAAAAGTGACTAGGAAAGGTGGAAAGATCTCCCCGCTGGACAATGGAAGAAATGCAGTCTGCTACCTACGTGGGATAGAGGAGATGCTTGTATTTTTCCAGAGAATGCTGAGCAACCTATTTGGGTACTAGAGCATGCTGTCAGGCTATATCATGACCCCAGATCTGGAGAAGTTGGCAATGATAAGAACAGACTTGACGTGGGGCCTATTGAAGGAACTGACAAAATGGAAATTTAAAATATAAATAAATAATAAAATATAGAGGGATAATTGTGCTAAAAGTTACCATTATTAAGATAAATAAAATATAAAAATATAAAATATGCATGTTAATTATAGATAAAAGATTCTATTCCTTCAAAAAAAATTTTTTTTTGCCTTTTTGAGACAGCGTCTCACTATGCAGTTCAGGCTGGCCTTGGACTCACTTTTGTAGCCCAAGCTGGTCTCAAACTCACACTGATCCTCCTGCCTTGGCCTCCCAAGTGCTGGAATTACAGGTGTGCACCACCACGCCCAGCTCCTTCAAATTTTTTCTAATAAGAGATCTCTGCTAATTGAAGGATAAAACAATCTGTCTATAATCACAAATTTCTAAAAGTTGTAATAGAGTTAAATTTGGTCAAAAGTACATTCTTATTTTTGTAAAGACGTTTATATGTTCTGTGTACTTGTTTATGTGTGTTTGTATGTCATTCTGTGAACAGCTATTTCTCTTTTTATTTGAGTTCAAACCTTTTTTTTTTTTTGGGCTGACTAAGCTGCCTTAAAGGCAGGTCTCATGCTCCATGTGGAGGTGGGGATCAAACCGTGGTCCCCAGCACCTGAGAGTTTGCTGAACCATGTGCTTTAACCAGCTGAGCTAGCTGGCAAGCTCCCTCTTTTTCAATCATGTATTCATAATACAATTTGGGATATAGATTGAAAAGCATGGTAACTTCTCTTAAGTGACTAAGTCTAAGTGACACCAAAATTAGTTTACTATGAGCTCATTTAAAAATTAAACTAGCTGGGCGTGGTGGCGCATGCTTGTAATCTCAGCACTTGGGAGGCTGAGGCTGGAGGATTGATGTGAGTTTGAGACCAGCCTGAGTTCGATAGCAAGACCCTGTCTCAAAAAGAAAAAAAAAATTAAGATTAAAATTAAACTAATTAGGGGCTGGGGAAGTAGCTCCGTGGCACAAGTGCCTGCCTGACAAGTGCAAGGTCGTGAGTTCGAACCCCGGTCCTGCCAAAAATATAAAATTAAATAAATAAATAAAAATTAAACTAATTAAAAACTCCTTAGAGTGGGGGGAAATTGGACAAAATTCCAATTGGGGAATATAGTGGTGGCCAACTTTGTTCATTAATAAGGAGCCCCCAGGAATCTCAATAATCTTTTGGGAGACACCCAAAATAAATTAGTCATTGGAAAAGATAAAGTTTTTATTTTTAAATTAAAACAATGTTTTCTCATGAAAGGTGTTATTATTTTAAAACTAAATTTAAGAAACAGAAGGGCCAGGCATGGTGGTGCACGCCTGTAATCCCAGCACTTGGGAGGCTGAGCCAGGAGGATCGGTGCAAGTTCAAGACCAACTTGGGCTACAAAAGTGAGCTCAAGGCCAGCCTGAACTGCATAGCGAGATCCTGTCTCAAAAAGACAAAAAGAAAAAAAAAAAAAAAGAAACAAAGTTTTTCATGTGTTTGGTAATTCATTGTTGTTGGTCTCATGATGTTTTAAATGCATTCATCATTCTAGAAGTACAGGTCTTCCAAAATGTAAAACAAATATTGTTTATTCCAATAAGTCTTTTCCTTCAGATTTATGCCTCTGCCTTTAACAAAAACTTGTGATGTATATTCTACTAAATAATGACTTATGATGTATATTCTATTTAATAGGTTAAATCTTTTTATGTATTAATAGAAATCTTAATCACTCAGCAGAAAGAATAACCACAAGTTGTGAAAAGAAGTGCCATAACAATATGCTAAGCTGTTAAAGGTTCAAATCACTAACAACTTCTGACAATTGCCAACTGTACTGATAATTCACTACTGTTGCGGACTATCAGACTACATAGGGTTAAATTGCTGAATACAGGTACCAAAAATCTTTGGAGTGGCATCAGGAATGAAATGGTCTGCTTAGGCAGGTGCAAGGGCTGGGAGTCCATCCCTGGCATGCCATGCCAGCCCTGCCCCTGAGGCAACTGAGACAGAGACTGAGACTGGGTGTGGTGCCACATGACTATAATCTCAATGCTTAGGAAGCTGAAAACAGGAGGATCAAAAATAAAATAAAATAAAATAAATAATACACAGGGTCCTCAGTTCAATCCCCAGTACCACCAAAAAATATAAATAAATAAATAAATAAATAAATAAATAAATAAATAAAATAAAATAAAAACAGGTGGATTGCCAGCGTGGTGGTGCACACCTGCAATCCTAGCACTTGGGAGGCTGAGGCAGGAGGATCAGTGTGAGTTCGAGACCACTCTGGGCTACAAAAGTGAGCTCAAGGCCAGCCTGAACTGCATAGCGAGACCTTGTCTCAAAAAAAAAAAAGTATGTATATATAAATAAATACATTGCTTTTTAAAAAATGGGGCTGGAGAGACAGTTTGGTGGAATAAATGCTCGTCTGGCAAGTGCAAGGTCCTGAGTTTGATACCTGGTACCACCAAAAAAAAAAAGAATGCCAGGGAGATAGCTCAGTAGAATAAGTACCTGTCTAGCAAGTGCAAGGTTCTGAGTTCAATCTGAAGTACTGGGAAAAAAAAAAAAAAAAAATTCAGGATCTCATTAGGAGGCTGGCGAGATGGTTCAGTGGTCTAAAGCGCCTGCTTAGGCAAGCTTAGGCAATCGCAGGGACTGTGGTTCAATCCCTGGCACCACATGCTGTACCATCCCCACCCCTAGGACAAGCTGAGTGGACCATAATAAAAAAAAAAGAAAAAGAAAAAGAAAAAAAAAGAGGCTCTCTATGAGTCCAATCTGTAGAGCGAGACCCTGTAGATCCTGGACTACAATACATTAAAAAAAAAAAAAGCATGGAAAGGTCTTCTAAAGAGTCCTCCAAGCTGGATATGGTGGTGCATGCCTGTAATCCCAGCTCTTGAGAGGCTGAGGCAGGAGGATTGGTGCAAGTTCAAGACCAGCCTGGACTACAAAAGTGAGCTCAAGGCCAGCCTGGACTGCATAGTGAGACCCTGTCTCAAAAAGACAAACAAACAAACAAACAAACAAACAAACAAATAAATAAATAAATGAAGAGTTCTCCAAACACAGCTTTTCCAACTGCAACAAAACAGAAAGGGAGAGATGTTGGGAGCCACTGAAGCTGGAAATTGGTCGTATGTATGAGAACAGGACTAAGCCTCAGTGTCTAAAGCAGATAAGCTATCTCAGTCCTGAGAAAAACATACTGCCTGATCAATGTCAGCTATCAGTCACTGGGAAACCTTGTGTCACATGATACTAACTTTGCAAAGGTATAAATAAACACCCCCACTGTTTTTCTGAGGGTCCTTTGCTAATTAGGCATGGGCTACAACCTAACCTCACTCTTATCTTCTTATCTATTTTTTCTTTATTCCTGCTGTCATTTCTCCCCAGGATACACTGAAACACCAATGAGTTACTACACTCAAGCTTGAGTCCAATTTGAGCAATTTATTAATTTAAGGAGACACTGCCTCAAAAAATAAAAATGGCTAGGGATGTAGCTCAGTGTGAAGGTCCTGGGTTCAACCACAATATAATGCAGCAAGCAAACTTGTCCAAGCACACAGAGTCACAGAGAGAAAAGAAGAGGAGCCAGCAAGTGTTCTTGCCTCTGCTTCAGGGAATGCTGGGAAGGAACTTATCCCACAGAATGGCCACCAGGGAGAGCTTCCCTAAAGCCAAGGGACATATAAGTGTGACACAGACCTCCTGCTGTGAGCCCTGTTACTCACCCATAATTCAAAGCAGTAAGCCCAGCCTCCTCACGGAACTGTATGAACTCTGTGCCTAGCAGAGACAAAGGCAGGAGGGTCCTGTGAGCCCCAGAATACAAGGTCACACTGCAGCAGTGACTCATCTGTCTACAGTTCCTGGCACCAGTGCCACAGCCACTTGCGGCTCATCTGTGCTACCTGCTGGGTCTGGGCCTGGCATGCAGAGCCTGTGTAGCAGGTGAGCTCTTGGCAGTAGAAGGGGCCTTTGAGAAGACACCAACCTCCAGCTCCCAACCCTACTTCCAGGTGTGGCTCACACTATGCCCCCATGCACCCTAAGCCCGATGTTCTGGGCCCTCCTGAAGCCTGCATCCTGGCCTGGGCAGTGCCCAATGGGACCTGGAACACAGGGGTCATCAAAAGACACCACAGATATGGCAGGGGCTGGGGGTGGTGGTGCTCACTTTCTTCTCCCCTTGATGCGAACAGGAGAAGGCCCCAAAGCCGCACCTGCCAGAGACAGGGAGACATGGCTCACTGGCCACTGCTGCAGACACTCTACAGGGCCACCCCAGGCCACCACAACCCCTTCCTCTACAGCAGTTTATCTGTGATCTGGAAACCCTGGGCAGAGAGCAGCACCTATCTGTCATGCGCTGGGTGGGAACAGCAATACTTATTTAAGGACCAGAGCTTGTGGGAGGAGTTGGGGTGACTCATAGCAGGCCCTGAAGAAAGAGGGATATTTTATTTAGTTTGTTTTGAGTCAGGGGCTTCCTAAATAGCTCAGGCTGGCCTCAAACTTGTGGGCCTCCTGCCTTAGCCTCCTCTTGAGAGCTGGGATTACCAATGCACACCGCCACATCTGGCAAGGGGCACTTTTTGACTTGGAGCTCTCTCTTAGGCCTCAGGACCTGGTGGGCTGTGTGGGGAGAGGTCTATGCCAACCACTGGTCACCTCTTCTCAGAAGGTTGCTGTGCCTGGACATCAAGACTCAGAATGACTTGACTTCTACAAGTAAACCACAGACCATGAATTCCAAGAGACGCAAGTACCATCTGCCATGGACTAAAGGTGGAAGAAAGCAGAGTATATGGAGGTGGCCAGGTCTCTGCAATCCAAAGATCCTTTAGCCAGGTATGCAGTCATGCCCACAATTCCTGTACTCTGGGAAGATGAGGCATAAATTCAAGTCTAGCCAGGCATGATGGCTCATGCCTATAATCCCAGCACTTGGGAGGCTGAGGCAGGAGGATCAGTGTGAATTCAAGACCAGCCTGGGCTACAAAAGTGAGCTCAATGCCGCCTGAACTGCATATCGAGACCTTGTCTCAAAAAGAAAAAAAAAAAACAAGTTCAAGTCTAGCCAGACAATTTGGCAGTCCAGTAAGACCTTGCCCCAAAAGAAGAAATAAAAATGGGGCAGGAGATATAGCTCAGTGTAAAAGCATTGGCTTCAAACTGAAGAATTTAAAAAAAAAAAAAAGTTAGATGAAGGAAAAGAACCACATGTTCTGAACTCACACAGATTTTTTTTAAAGCACTGTGCCTATTTTATTTATTTTATTTTATTTTATTTTGAGACAAGGTCTCGCTATGCAGTTCAGGCTGACCTTGAACTCACTTTTGTAGCCCAGGGTGGTCTCGAACTTGCACTGATCCTCTTCATTCCCTTGACAGTGTGGGGTAGCAACTGTCCCCATGGTGCTGAGGTGTTAGGAGCCATTGCCACCACCTCCCCCAACAGCTGCCTCCTGTCTAGCCTGGAGGCCTAGATTATGGCCCCTGCACTCCCTCTATATCTCTGCCCATCTGACAGAGATGGAAGGTGCCAGGACCCCATTGTCTGTCGTGTCCCAGAGCCTGGCATGAGGCCAGGCGGTGCTCAGCCAGTGCTCCATATCCGTGTGGTCCTCACACTGTTCCCTAGTGTGTGATTTCCTCTTTTCTACAGATGGCCAGAATGGACTCACAGTGGCTCCAGCCCTCGTGGCCACATTCTCACTCTGCCTCAGTTTCCTGTCTGTGCCAACAGCAGCTTAGCCAAGGTGACCCAGCATGGCCTCTTCCACCAGAAGAGCCCAAGGCATGTCAATGTGCAGATGCCACCCAAGAGGTCTGGGATCCAGGGCTGTCGGTCCTCACCCAGCCCCTGCAGAGGTTTTGAGGAGCAGTACCTTGCAATTGTCTGCAAGTCCCCAAGTGCTTCCAAGAACCGCAGCTACAGGAGACAGGGCCCCACTCCAAGGCCCTCTCACTCTTGGGAAACTTTAAACCCCCAAGGCACGGCTGGGGTGTGCCTCAGTGGGGAGCACTTGCCTGGCATGCATGAGGTCCTGAGTTCCATCCCCAGCACCAGGAAACAGAATCCTGATATGCCTGGCTCCTGTCATAAATTTTAACTTAATTGAGCACAAATCACTCTTTTTACCCTGTTAAGGCTCTCTACACTAGGCCTGGTGATACACACCTGTCATCCCAGCACCCAGGAGGCCCAGGCAAGAAGACTACCTCAAGTTCAAGGCTAGCCTGGACTATGTGGTAAGACCCTGTCTCAAAACTCAAATAGAAAATAAATAAGACTATCCCAGTAGTGGCTGTTGCCCAGAAGGCATGGTCGGGGTATCAGGTGCCCAAGTAACCACAGCTGCCTAGATATCCCTCAGTAGTCAATTTCCCCTGCATTCTTGCCTGAGCGTCTCTGTGGCCACCTTCTATTTAGTTATCACCACCACCCCCAACACAACAATTCAAACTATTTCTAGCCTGCAGACAATAAACAAAGCCAGGAGGCAGCACCACAGGGTTTGTTCCCACTTATGGCCTGATCAGAGGCCACACTGATTGGGCCCCCACGGTCATTTGTGCCTGGAGAGTGACTTGGCTTCAGTCCCAGAGTCTATAAGTCCCTTGGCCTAAGTGACCCAGGTATCCCTAGGGCTACCTTCTCAGGAGTTAGAGGCTCAGGAGGGTGAGTGACAGATGCCAGCCACACAGCACAGCTGAGACTACCCCTCCCACCCCTCTCAGTTTTCAGCTGTGGACAGCTGTGGGGCTCTGGGTGGAGTAGGGTAAGGCCATGGACTCCTCAAGGTTCAGCTTGAGCCAAGCTTCATGAGGCCAGTGGCAGGGCCCAGAAGCACTGAGAGGGAGGCCAGGCCCAGGCCAGAAAGAGTGTCAGGCATGACTATCACCCTATGTGACCAAGAGCAGACCACGGGGCAAGGGGAACAGGAAGAGAAGAATCAAGTCAGATAAGGTTGAGAATGAGGTAATCCTAGCTCTCAGGAGGCTTGGACAGGAGGATTGCCTTGAGTCTGAAGTAAACCTGGGCTGCAGAGCAAGACTTCGTTTTTCTCAAAAGCAAAACAAACAGAAAAAGAGTCCAGATGTGGTTGAGGATCCTAGGGTGGGTCCTTGAGAGAGACTAGGGAACAGCAAGAAGCCATACCCTCACTGCGCTGAGTAGTAGGTGGTGGCCACTGGCCCCATGGGAACTTGCTATTGGCCAGCTGTGTCACTATCCATCTTCCTTCATCCCTTGACACCCAGGCCACCCTCTGGGAGCTGGGAAGAGGAGGAAGTGTCACCAGTGGGTACCTCCACCTGGCCAGGGCTGTAGGAAGGTACGGGGTTAGAGCCCAAGGGCCCTGACATTCCCCACTCACAGATCTGTGACCATCATTGGGGCAGGAGCCCAGACACTGTCAGCACCAGGGCTTGCCTGATCTTCAGAGCTTATAGCCAGCTGTGCCACTCTTGGACAGCCCAGCCCCAACGGGGCTCAGCACTCAGAATCATTCAGTTTCAGCCCCAAACCTTTCTGAGCCTCAGTTTCCTGGCCTACAATAGAAGGGCAAGTGGAGAAGGGGCTTCCTCAGAACCCTGGCTCTGGGGTATCCCAGAGTGTGACATCGCAGGTATTGAGGAATCTCGCATCTAGCCATGCCTGTAGCCCCTGTATTCTGAAAGGCTGAGGCAGAAAGCTCATAAGTTCTAGCCCTACCTGGGCAGTTTAGTGAGAACCTTTCTCAAAATGAAAAATAAAAAGAGTAGGGGTGTACCTTATGCTGCACGTTCAAGACCCTGAATTTCTCCCCAGTAACACGACAACAAAAAAGGGCAGGGTGAAAGTCTCCAAGCTTCTCCTCACCCTCTACCCTGGATTCTGGGATTTCTAGCATTCCCTAGAGCCACCTGGCTTGAGCCTCTCCACATGACATTCTACAGGAGTCCCTGTGATCGTCTTGCTGTTTGTCTTAGGTCCCAATCCTCCTCTTGGGAAGATTCTGGTGGTCCTGATGTCTTGGGGGATCCCATGACGTATCACATTAGTAGGCAACCTCTGCAAAGTCACCATTTCCAGGTGAGGTCACAGCTTCAGGAGCCCAAGGTGAAGATCACACAGTCTGTATGGGGGACACAGCTACTCAGGCCAGACAGATTGCAGCCCTGGAAAGTCACCTAGGGAATGGTGGATGAGCAGCTGAGGATGAGAATCAGACCCATCCAGAGCAGGACACCAGGGAAGTTAGACCATCTGTCACCTCTGGAGGAGGTAGGAGGTGGAGGGAGGGTCCAGATCACAGAAAGCAGTCACCATCCCCTGGGAGGACCCACTGATTCCTCTCCCCACTTCACCTTTCTTCTCCTCTCAGCCCTAGAGACTGTACTAGAACCTTACCAGTGCTAGGAGACCAGTCTTTCACTGAATTACACCTGCAGCCCCAAGATCATTTTAAAATAAAACTCTAAAACTGTCAGGTTATGAGATACGAGCAGCACCTGACACCCCTGCACGTCCCCTGTCTGGAGAAGGAAGTGTCTGCTTGGACAGATTCTCCCAGAAGAGCCTCTAGTGAAGCTTCTTCCCCTGGGGCCTGCTTCTGCCTCTCTGGGGACCAGGATTCTCTAACCCCAGGCACATGGGGATTAACTATGCTGTTCCCTGTGCTGGATGCTCTTCTTCTCCTGCTTCCTCCTCCTTATTCCTTCTTTTCTTCCTTCTCTTGCTCCTCCTCTTCTTTCCCTTTCTCTTCCTCCTATTCCTCCTCTTCTCCTTTCTTGGTGCTAAAAGGGGTTGAACCCAGAGCCTTGGCACTGAGCTGTATCCCTAGCTCCCCAACGCTTTTTTGAGATAAGGTCTTGTGGAGCTGCCCAGACTGAGCTCAAAGTTGCCGTTCTCCTACCTCAGCCTCCCAGAGTGCTGAGATTACAGTAGTGAACCATTTGTCCCCCATGGTATGACTGACCTCAGATCTGTCCTGGCATTCATGGCTTTCAACAGGACTCTCTCTTTGGCCTCAGTTTCCCTACCTGTGCAGTACAGGGGCCTTTCCTCTCAGCCTCAACACCCCCAGCTCAGTTCCTGTCCCAGGAGACATTTCTTATGGGTACATCTGACCTCCTGAATTTGGCCTCTTGGCTGCTGGACCTGCTGGCTGCTCGCAGGCTATAGATCTGAAGTTCCCCAAGTCATTTCTATAGAGCCTTCCACATCCTTGTATTGTCCTCTGAATGCTCACTGATCTCAGCTCAGCCATTGTAGCCCCACATCTACCGCTCCTGAAGGACCCAGCCTTCCCATGCACACCTGCCCTGGGCCCAGGGCTTCCAGCCTCCACACACCATCCCAGGGCCTCTATCTTCCCAACTCCTCCCAGGCTGATGAGGTAGGGCTAAGTCTGGTCCCTCTTGCACCCCAACACAGCCTCAAGGGAAAGGTACAGAGATGATGCACAGATGGAGGAGGCCCATGTACTACAAGGGAGGCTGAGTTCTCTGTCCCACACCTGGGCCACTTACAGTGGTTGCCCTCACCTGTTTTTCACCTCAGAGGAGAACCTCCTACCTCAGCCTCCTGGATACCTACAGGATGACACCAGGCGCTTACGAACATGGGACATTTGTTGGGTCCAAAAATGTGCCCACTTCTGGCTGCATCCCAGATGTCAATAGTGGTCAGGACAGTGGAGCACCTGGGATCCCGTACCAGTCACTGACTCCTTGGCCAGGGATACTGAGGATCAGAAGGGAGTGGCTTGTCTGAGACCACGCCCAGGAAGTGGGGCATGAAGTGTGCTCTGCCAAGCTGCCCTTGAGTGACAGGAGACTACACCTCCTCCTAGGTAGCCACTGTGGCCATCTGTGGACACTGAGGCTCAGAGCAGAAAGTGCTAGGAAGAGCACAATTCCAGGGAGCAGGTCAGGCCCACTGAGCCTCTGTCCACCATGGGGAGGAGATATTTGCATCTGTCAGGCTCCTGTGCCTGGTTAAAAGGTTTGAGCTGCCCAGGAAGAATTGGCAGGAACTGTGGCAGAGGCCCTGTACAGCCTCCCACGTACTGACCCTGTGACACTCGTGACACTCCGTGCTTCACAGCTCACAGTGAGGAAACCAAGAAGCTCCACATGGTGTGACCTTTGCCCTCATGTACTTTATGCCCCAGAAAAGGTTTCCCCAAACCCCTTTGAGCTAGTGCTGACACTGACCACCACTAAGTCACTGCCCCTGGCCTGGGACCCTGAAGTTGCCAAGAGACCAAGCCAAGGACTTTAAGAGCTCTGGGAGGCCAACTGGGCCCTGCAACGGGACCCTGACACCCAAGTATGTCACCCCAGGAAGATCCGATGCTCCCTTCCCTGCTTGGAAGGTTTGGGCTCAGTGTGCCCTTGCTAGGACTGGGTAGCTGAGCTGTCCTGACTCTTGTGTGGGCAACTCAGCCAATCAGGGTCCATCCTGGACAAGAGTGACTGTGGCCCAGAGGCTCTGCCTCAGTCCACTGGAGGGGCCCAGAGCAAGAGGACAGTGACAAAACACATGGCACAGCACCTGGAGAAAGGGGCATGAGGACTCACCCAGTCCTCACACACTGTCCCAGGTGCTCACAATGGTGGCCTCAGTGTCCATGGCTCAGCAGTCAGAGGCTTAAGCTAACTGTGACCAAAAAGTGAAATAATAGCATCTGTATGGAACAAGCAGACTCATTCCCTGCCATTGTGCCCTAAGTGACGATGACAAGCATTTATGCTGTGTCGGAATTGCATTAAACATTAGACATCATCCATAAGTGATTTTCTGGGAGAGCAAGACATGGTGGCACGTGCCTGTGATCCCAGACTTAGGAGGCTGAGTGGGAGGATCATAGATAGTTCAGGGCCAGCCTGGGCTGTGTAGCTAGACTCAATCTCAAAATAGTCATAATAGTTATAATCACAACAATGATAGCTTACCCCCTGCATTCTTGGGGTGCTGAGCTACACTTCAGCCCACAATACTTCCAAAAATTCCTCAATGCAGATACCTCTGCCTTCTGGTCTAGATGGAGGCCCAGGGAGGTAAGAGTGTGCTGGTCCAGACCACATAGCAGGTGGGCGGCAGGGCCAGGGCCCAAGCCAGGACTGAGGAGTCGCAGGGCTTCCTGGCAGTGAGATACACTGGACCAGCTGGTTAGGTACACCGATATCCTGACAGTCACTTGCCCTTGGGGCCTCACGGAACCGGTGTCACTACAGACCACAACCACACATCCCCCCTCCTTGAGCAGTCTCATTGCTGGAGCCCTGAATGAGCTAAACCAGTATCTCAGTCTCTGCCTTACCTGGTGAGAACTCGAGCCCAATGTGGGAGGAGCCCAGAGCAACCATGAAGCCTGAGGTGGCACTAGAAAGGTGGCTGTGAATTCAAGTCCCAGTTGGGGGATTCTACAAGAGTTTCTGGGCCTTCACAACCTCAGTTTCCTCATCTTCATAGTGGGGGTGCTGGTGACCACTCCACAGTGGTGCCCAGAGTCTGGAGTGAGAGTTTGGGAAGCAGATAGCCAGTGCTGGCAAATGGATGCCACAGATATGGTGTCCAGCCTGAGCTGGGGCCACTCTCACCAGCTGAGCACCCAGCCTCATCTGACTCAGAATTGACAGGAAGCACAAAGAGGAGTCTCTCTACTAATGCCCATCATGCCTTGGGAAGAGTGAACAGAGACAGGTGTATCTCCACGTGCTGCCCTCCTCCTTCTGCAGCAGCCCCAAGCCCTCCCCAGCCCTCCTCTCTACCTACTCTCACCCCTCTGTTCCAATGTGCACCTGCAATCCCAGCATTCAAAAGACCAAGGCAGGAGGATCACCTGGCCTATGCAGTGAGTTCAAGATCAGCATGGACTACACAGTAAGTGTCTTGTCTAAAAAAAAGATCTGTGGCCATCCCATTTTTTCACCACCAAGTTTAAAAATGCAAAGCATGAAATTTTAAATGTTCCCGTTGATACAGGACCTCCTAATAATATATGGAAAATATTATAACTCCAAACTGGCTAGATTTTCAGTGTATCAAGTTCATACTCCCCAAATTCAAAGAATGAATTCTAAGAACAACAGAGATTAAGGGTAGGAAATTCTATTGGGAGGCACAGCTCCTGAGAGAGGCAAGAGGGAACTCAAAAGCAGGTTGCCGAAGATCCCACTGTCCAGAGGAAGTTTTATACAGCAAAATGATAGAGTGGCTACAACATGAGATAGAACTACAATCAACCAACAAGATTACAACTACAGCTGCTTAGGTAATGTTGATCCAGTGGGGAAGCAGATAACCTAGCAAGCATGCTTGGAAAAGAATCAGGACTTTTCTAGAAAAGGTGAGTCAGGAGGTCCTGGTCACCCAGAGGAAGTTTTATACAGCAAAATGATAGAGTGGCTACAACATGAGATAGAACTACAATCAACCAACAAGATTACAACTACAGCTGCTTAGGTAATGTTGATCCAGTGGGGAAGCAGATAACCTAGCAAGCATGCTTGGAAAAGAATCAGGACTTTTCTAGAAAAGGTGAGTCAGGAGGTCCTGGTCACCCAGTTGGGTGACTGATGTCTAGTGGGACTTCATTTGGC
>PVKN010004282.1:0-15614 GCA_004027915.1 Capromys pilorides
GTAATATCCAACCATATGTCCAATCTTCATAACTATATCTGCTAATCTGAGCAACAGATTTGACGATAAAGTAGATAATATATCAACCACTGTTAATCAGCTATTCTTGGTTTGAAAACCTGTAACATATGTACTGGATATTGTCCTGTTTCTCTCTTTGTATCTGATTTTTGTTCTTTCTTTGTTTTTACTTTTCAAAGTAAAATTAAATTAAAAATAGAAAACAAAAAAAATAAAATGAATGCTTGCCTGGCAAGCTTAAGGGCCTGAGTTCAATCTCCGGTTCTGCAAAAAAAATAAATAAATAAATAAATAAAATGATCCTGGGCTGGTAGTGCAACCATACATACAAGTCAAAGAAGTCCTAGCATTCCAAAGGAAAATGAGCCACTCATACTCAACTATCACCAAGCTCTGAAGCCAGCAGGGCACCAAGACAGAAGCATCAGACCTTCAATATTTCAGATATTGGAATTAACAAATCCAGAATATAAAATGATTGTTATTAATATATTATATTTAAAGAATTAAAACCCAAGCTTGGAAAGATGAACATGGAAAGGAACACTGTACAGAACATTCAAGCTAATTTTATAAAACCAAATAAAATATCTACTTGTAAAAATAATAATTGAAGGGGGCCGGCGAGATAGCTCAGCGGTCTAAAGTGCCTGCTTAGGCAAGCTCAGGCAACAGCACGGACCGCGGTTCTATCCCTAGCACCACATGCTATGCCAGCCCCACCCCCAGGGTTGGGTGAGTTGCCCATAAAATTAAATAAATAAAGTTTTAAAAAAGAAAATAATAATTGAAATTTAAAACTTATTGAACAAGCTTACCGACAAACTGGACACAGCCTAAAAACCTAACTAAGAACCACAAAATATCATTTAAAAGCAACAACAACAAAAAAGAAGAGTATAAATCAGAATGAAGCCACCAGAGACATAAAATACAAAAAAAAAAAGAAGGAAGGGTTAAAAGTGATTTAGAAATAATCTAGAAAATAAAATGATGATGTTTAACAGTCTAGTAAATTCTAGGAGAAGAAAAAGAAGAGGAAAGAATCCAGTTTTGAAGACAGAATGGCTGAGCAACGGGTAGAAAAGATGTGAACTCACAAACTGAAGAAATCCAGTGGATTCCAGCACGACGAGTAAGTGGGCCCATTACCAGAGGATTCTAGAACATCAAAGCATGTCCACTGAGCAGTGCTCTTTGCTCATCACTGCATCCCTCCTAGGAGACACTCAGGGTACGCTGGATGAATGAATAACAGAAAATCAAAACCAATGGGAGTCACTATGTTTGACACAGTTCTGAATAATTCTGATTCTAGTAAGGACTAAACTCTGAAATGGAGTGGAATTTTAAATCACTATAGTTTGAAAGGTAAGAAGCTGTCATGATGCCATTCTCTATTATTTCATGTCTTCCAAATGATCAAAAATGGCTCACAATATCAACTATGCCATTAAAATCTTTGCTCTAGTTTTGTGCCTGAGAATCAAAATCATTTTGCCCTGGATTCATTTCATGTTAGCATGGAAAGAGTAGTGTAGGACTCTCGAGTAGTCATGAGAGCCATCCCAAGGGCTCCAGCTTTCTCTCCTTTGAGGCCCACAGCAGACTGCACTTTCCTGCCCACTTGCAGTAAGGTATGGGAGCAGTGTCACATATTCTGGCCAATAAATATGAGAAGTACCACGTGCTAATTTTATGTGGAAATAGAACAGCCAGCAGAGGGAACGCCACCACCTTTCTTTCCCTTCTGCCATGGCTGTGTTCCACGCAATGTCTGCTCCTTGGCCTGGGTTCCAAAAGAAGAAACGTAAAACACCCACGGTCACCTACTGATGGACACACTGGGAGTGAGATACATACTTTTTTATTTTAAGCCACATAGGCTTGGGAGATGTTTTTTAATGAGAACACACAGTAGTCTACCTTGATTAATATAAGGGCACTACAGAGGTTCTACATTTCTTTAGAACATTTGGTCTAACCTGTGGTGCTTGAACTCCAAATTGGATGATACATATTATGTATTCAGAAACATTTTCTCAGTGACACAAAAGAACAGAACGTGGTGCCAAGGAAAGCTGCAGAATTCTCTTTTATGTGACGTTCGCAGAGAGAATAGCATCTAATCCGGTTGAGGTTTCAAGCTGCCTAATGATAAGGCAGCAGATTATATAACCACTCAAATTTCCTCCCAGACTTACAGTTTTACATTCTTTAGTATAATGCCATGGCTGGAAAGAAATAGGTTACAGAAAAGAAGCAACACGGTTCCAATTTCAGCCCCATCAGCAATTTCTATAGGATGTGTTAGTTATTTTAGGACTCACATAGTGACTTTTCAATGCCATCAAAACAATATTGGTGAATGAGAATGGGCTTTTGCATAAATTACCAGCACAAATGAAAAACCATGGCTGTTCCTAAATTGTAACACATAAACTTTGCATTTTTTCTTTCATTTAAAAACATATTAAACATTGACTAAATTCCAGGCACTGAACTAGAGCCTACAGATAAAAAGATAAAAGGTGGCTTGCATAAGCAGAAAAGTCACCTAAAAATTTGATTACTGTACAATGTGTTATCTGCTATGGTAGAGGGAAATATAGCTTTAACTGAGCAGAAAGGGATAGACAACAATAGACAAAATATATCAGAGAAAGCTTCCACGGTGAAAAACTTTATGCCACTGTTACTGAAATTATAGATACATATATGTATATATAAATATATACAGTGAGAGACATACATACCCATGTATACATATACATACAGATTCAGATTTTAACCTACTTGTAATGTGTCATTTCTACCTTCATTCTTCTTACATGAGGAAATGCATTGAGTATTTTGAAACAGAAATTGTTAGGCATGGGATACTCAAGCATATTAATTTTCAGAAGTCACTCGGAACATGATGACTTCTATCTTTGATAATTTAAAGCAAATGACAGTACTATGAGAGACCTTCAATCATTACCTATGGTAAATCTCCGAGCCTCGATTCCGGCTATGAGAGTGAAGATAAAGCTTGCCCTGCAGGCCCATTCTGAAAATCAGAAATAACACAGAACACTGGCATGTACCTTGGAATTCACTTTCAATACACTGTAGTCATTATAGCTGTTGTATTCACTATCATTAAATTAACAAAACTAAGTAAACCTGCGCTTACCCTAAAACGTGCTATAGAAGCTTTTGAACTTCTGATAAGACTTTGTTACCTATGTTTTCATTGTCTTTATTCCTCTTTTCTTCTCGTAAAAGTGTAGCATAAACTTTATATACCCTTCCCCAAAAAAATCCAGCATCTGGACTCTTTGATTAGTTGAATTCAGAACCAATAGGAGTTTATAGGTTTTGAGGAAATGAGAGAAAGAGAAGCAGAAATATGATAAAGCAGAAAATGAATAAGGAAATGAAGGAGTCCAAGACATCTGGCAACCTGTTATGGAATCGAAATATTTATTGAGCTATGGTTACCGCTGGAAGCTTCTTCTAAACAGAAAGTCTCACGATTATGTTGATCGCTCCTTCCCACTGCTCAAGCAAAGCACATCACTCTATGGATGCGTATGTGCCTGTGCAGCTTTATTTTGCCTCGTGATATATAAATGACCCAGAAGTACTGCCCACGCTTCCTACATTCCCATGAAATACTTAAACAGCAATAAGGAGAAATGAGAGCAGATATTATCTCTTCTAATAAGCTCCTACATGCACTCCCTTTTCATTTATTTCTATGAAGTAAAGTGAGAATACAGCCAAGAGATAAGAATAATGTCTCTTAAGTCCAAGAGCATAGTTAGACAGCAAGTGAAAATTTAGTAACTGGAGTGCTAATGTTATACATAAAATTCCATATGTACTCAGAAGCTCAAATGTGTATTGCACAGACATGTGGAAAGAAACGTCTCCAGGAGCCTTATGGTTCTTCATGCATTACGAACAGTAGCAGCAATAGCTTTTGCTCCAGGCTTTTTTAATTATTTCTTAAAAACGCTACAGTACTTTTGTTTTTTTCCATCCTTCGAGGTTATACTGCGCAGGTAAAATTATACATATCTAAGATACACAGTTAAATGTGTTAATGTTTGTATACATTCTGAAATAACTGCATCAAGAGAGGTGCTATCCATTGCGTCACAGTTATTTTTTCACAGATGTATATAACAAAAATTTAAGACTTAGCCTCTTAACAAATTTCAGGCATACGACATAACTTTGATGTTGTTCACGCTGTTGTACATTGAGTCTCCAGAACTCACCATCTTGCAGAACAATCCCACTTCTGTGTATATATACCAAAGGAAATGAAGTCAAGATCTCTGAAAGATATTTGCATATCCATGTTTGCTGCAAAATTATTCACAATAACCGAGATATAGAAAGCTTAAATGTTCACTGATAAATCAGTGGATAAGGAAAATCTGATATATAGACTTTGGTCTTTATAAAGGAAATCTTGGCATCTGCAACAATGTGAATGAACCAGAGGGACATTATATCAAGTAAAACAAGCCAGGCAAGCAATGGCCCACAGCACGGGACCTCACTTATATGTGTAATCGAAGTAGTCAGAGCCATAAAAGTAGAAAACGGTATGCTGTTGGAAATAACTAAAGCGGAGGCTGATGTTGATCAAAGAGGCAAAGTTTCAATTAGAGAGACCATATGTTCAAGGCTATCTAACATACAACTGTGAGAAATGGATAAGTCATCTCCCTTAGAAACAGAGAGCAGGTTTATTTGCTGTCCAATATAATAAAGGGAATGTCTCCCACCAAGGTAAAAGTTGGACAGCAATGTTTACAACCATTATGCAAGACTGGGATTCCCTATGTTGTATTTCTCAGCTAGAAGTCTGAGAAATGACGGTTAATCTTGTCAACTTGTGTGAGCAAAAGATGCCCAAGTATCTGAGAAAGTGTTATTTCTGGAGGTTTTAGGATGGAATTCACATTTGAATCAATAGAGTAAGTAAAGAGGATTTTCTGCAGTCATGATAGACATCTTCCAGTTCACTGAAAGCATGAATAGAACAAAAAGCAACTAGGGAAAATTCACTCTCTTTTCAGAGTTTGTTTTCTGTTGTTATTATTATTATTATTATTATTATTATTATTATTATTATTTAGTATAGGGTCTACAGGGTCTCACTTCACAGATTGGATGCTGTTATGGTTTATGTCTAGTTATCCCCCCAAAGACTCATACAATCATGAGGCGGGGACTTCTAGAGTTTGAGACTTGAGTCATGATCCACTGGGATTATGTGTTTTAGTACTGATGGGACTATGGATCTGAGTACTGCTGGGATTACGTGACTCTTGATCCACTGGGATTATGTGTTTTAATACTGATGGGGTTATTGGTCTGAGTACAGCTGGGATTGTTGATGTGGCCTAAGGTGGATAGGCTAAGGCAGAGAGCCTGAATGTAATATAAAGACAGACAGAGAGACAGACAGAGGTTGTTGCTCTCTGTGCCCCGGTTGGTCTGTTGCCTCTGTTGCAATTATTGCTCTTCTTCCACCATGAACTGGATGCTCTCTGCCCTATTCCACTCAGCCTTGGACCAGCCAAATATGAAGTGAAACCTCCAGCAACTGTGAGCTAAATAAACCTTCCCTTCCTTCATTTTAAGTGTTGGGTATTTGTCCCAGCAATGAGTAAAAAGTAGCTAAGACAGACACATAGTGATCCTCCTGTTTTTCAGCCTCCCAAGTGCTGGGATGACAGGAGTGCACCACTGCACCCAGTCTCAATCGCATCTCAGCATGCCCTGGGGGCAGGGTCAGCAGAGCAGGGCAGGCCAGGGATTGAACCCCTGGCCTCTCGGGCTGCCTAAACCTGCACTTTAATTCACTGAGCTATCTGGTTAGCCCTCATTCTTTTTTCATCTAGGACATCCATCATCTCCTGCCTTCTCCTTTTTCTCAGACATCAGTGCTCTTTGTCCTCAAGTCTTTGGATTTTCCAGAAACTTACTCCACTGGCTCTCCTGGTCTTCAGACATCTGAACTTGGCCTGGAACTGCTCCACTGGTTTTCCTAAGCACCTACTTTGCAGGCAGCTGCCTGTGAAACTCCTCTGCCTCCACAGTGCCATAAACCAAACCTACATAATAAAATTTTTCTATAACCCTGTGGGTTCCTATCATCCTGAGTAATAGTTCTTCCTTCTGACTCAGAAACCCCATATTTTTTTATCAGCATCTGTGAAACCATGGCAAGCTAACCTCTTAACCTGCATGCAATACAGACCCTCAAATCCTTCACAGGTACGGCTTAAAAGTAAAACCTTTTGGGCCACACTTAAGATGAAGACTGTCTTTCAACTAGAAAATATTTTGAGAACCTAATACATATAAGGGACACTGCCTCAATTCTCAAGTTCCAGCTTCTATTATATTAATATGGAAGTTGAACAGAAATGCAGGTGTTAGCTTATTTGTACAGAAATCAAAGATTTTTGGGACTTCAGAAGAGTTAAACTACAGCAAAGTTCTGCAGAATTGTGGCTGTCACGTACAGATTCAAAGCAGCGAAACTGTAGCACATGTGTCACCAAAACTGTACATTGTGATATGCCGCGGGTCTTCAAATGCCAAGTCACTAAAAGCTTAAAGCCCAAGTTCATTTGAACCTGCCTCTAGGACTTAGAGAGAGGAAGCGGTGTCTCCCAGTGCTCAAATTTTATACTCTCATCAAATGTTAAACCCACTCTAAGTATTACTAAATTTACTTAAGTACATATACTTTTTTAAAAAGAGAAATATCTTCAAGTCTAAGGTCCATTATAGTTAAAAGGGCCATATAATTTATCATTTAACCAGAAGCACCTATGGACCATGGAGGGACACTATTAGCAAGTATGCTGGACAACACGCAAAAACCACGTTTGATCGAGGCAAACTGAGACCTATAACAAGGCTGACTACCCTCCTATATCCCTAACTTTTCAACCATCCGTTCTCTTACCAAAGCTATTCAGACAGTTTGAGAGAAAATTTTTTGTATGCAGCTCTAGTTGCCAAGTTTCTTTCACTTTCAGGTTGGTTATAAACTTATAATTAGAGCAAAGCTAACCAAAATCTAACACATGCCAACAAGGGAGCTTTGCAAGCAATTTTTTAAGCATTTTGTGGGACTGGCTTAATGCATGTTTACTTTGTGCATAAGGTTATTTCATTGTGAAATGACTTGCAAGATTTCAGTGTCATCCCTGGGGGGGAGGGGGACACACTCAACTACTGTCAGGAGTTGTGAGTTAATTCTCTGAGTACAAATTTGTTAATTAATCTCAGTGAATAACTGTGTATCTAATATAAAATTTTCCGATGTCATGTATTGCCTAAAGGTGTTTCTGATGATCTATGTGATGTAACAGAAGATGTGCTTTCACAGCCACGTGAGAGAGAATTTAGGCAAACAAGCAGGGCGACCTGGTTATCCGAAAGCAGTAATAACTAGGTCAAGAGAAGAGTTAGAGAACTTGAAAGCATTTCATTTTCCCAGGAGTTGTTTTCTCTTCCTAAGGAACAACTTTGGTGAAATCAAGACAGACATCAAGTTTCGCTAGGCAGTGACTCTCAGGAAACATGAGTCGTGCAAAACAATGCAGACCATTTGTCTCGAAGATGTGATTCAAGGGAGGTGTTAGTTCCCACTTGTATACATTGTGGGTAGTTGCTCAGGAACCCATGTTGGCATTGCTGTTGCCATTTCTGGAGAAAAACATTTTCACTATGCATAATCAAGACTTAAGAGCCAAACCCTGCTATTGCTACTCCTCATTTCTCTCCTATATTTTTTCCATTTTGTGCAGCATTGTTTTATATATAAGCTACAGAATAATTGCATGAAACCGCGGCAAGATGTCTGTATGCTCTGCATATAGATGAACCTGCCAGGAGAGAATTCTGGGTTCTTTCAGTCTCTTCCTTGATTTCGTTAATTGTAAAGAATTATTTACTCCAAGGAATTATAGACTAGAGATTAATTGATCAACAAAACCCTTGACGTCTCTGAAGTTAGTAACAGTCTGATTCAGACCGTTAACTTCTCTTCTACGTTGTTACTACACTCTTTCTTCCAATTTGAGGTGTGCCTGTTTTTCCAGATAGAGGCTCTGTGAACCCCTCTGCAACTGGTCATAGCCTAAATTCTGCATTTCCAAGCATCCTCTGCAGCCAACAGGATGATCTAAAGTGATGTGAGAGCAACCTAAGCCAACTCCTTCTACCTCTTCCTCCCCTTTTGAGTGGGAACACAGGCATCCTGATGGTGGTCCAGTTTAGAACAAGCAGCCAAAGTCAATGCCCTGGATCCCAGAGTAGCTACAAGATGCCAGATGCCATCCTGGAGAGTAGGTTTAACTTGACACCCAGACCGCCTTCCAGCTCAGACTTTTATTTCAGAGAAGAACCTCCTGTATTTATAAGCCAGCATTATTTTAACCTCTATTAAATTAGCCAACTGGCATCCTAGTCCATAAAATGTTACAAGCTAATTCATTTCAGTACTGCTCTACTTATTATTTACTCAAAGTGCTTTAAAATCTAGCATGTAGTGTAAATGTCTTTGTAAAAACACAAAATCTAGCTGAGGAATCGACTAGAAAAAAATGTTTAACTCATTTACTAATTACATTTCACGCTCATCAGCAAACCTGCTTGTATTTTAATACATTCTGAGAGATAACTTACTAAATTAAATCCTTAGAGTTCTAAAATAGTTGTATAAAAGCAAAATGTGGCTTTTTCCAGGCAACCATCTTAAATTAAATTCTACATCTCCCAAGTCTGCTTTTATCTCTTCATTTTTAATGTCTTGCAATAAAAAAGTGAAATTCCATTGCTAACACAATCATATAGCAAACACACAAGGTATTTGTCAACTATAAACAACAAAGAAATGACAGCATATCTGTCTTCTGGGAATTTTATTTCGATCATATCAAGAACTTATAGAGCATGCCATCCCTACTTCAGTATTCATTCAAAGAATGTTCACTGTAATATAATCTGTGAAATATGAACAAGGCTGGTAATATTCACTTCATAATTATTGTCTAGCTTCTGTTACTTATCTTTCTTCTGTGTTAGTCATTGGAAATGAGAAAAGTAAGACATTGCACAAGAAGCTCTAGGGTCCAAGGGGAGTTATCATGGATTGGTAGTTGCCATGGGTGACAGAAATGGAGACATTTTTCATAAGAAAATACAAACTTTAAGTTGCAATGTACATGCAGCAAGTGACTATTGTTTGTTTTGTTTTGTTTTTAACTTTATTTATTTATTTATTTATACTATGGCCAGCTCAGCCTTCCCTGGGGGTGGGGCTGGTGCAGCATGTGGTACCAGGGATCGAACCACAGTCCCTGTGGTTGTAAGCTTGCCTAAGCAGGCGCTTTAGACTGCTGAGCTATCTCACTGGCCCAAGGTGACTATTGTTAATAATAATGCATTGTTGCATTTTACTAACAGTAGATCTTAAGTATATTTACCACCAAGATGATGGTAACTATAGTGATGACTATGTTAATTAGCTTCATAGTGATAATCATTTCACAATGTATATGTGTATCAAAATATTTTGTTATATACCTGAAATGCATACAATTTTTGTCAATTGTGCCTCAGTAAATCTGGTGGTGAGTAGAAAACAGAAGAAAAGCCCTTGAATACAATTTGATTTTGAATAATTAGGCACCATTGCTATATTTCTTGCAGCTCTTATTTATTTGTTTTTTATTTAAATGGAAAGAATACCAATTTCACTTTATTGGCCTAACTGAAGAATAAAATGAGAATGGGGTTGAGATCAGGTACAATATAAGAGGGGCCAGGGAGATAGCTCTGTGGCACAAGTGCCTGCCTGGCAAGTGCAAGGTCATGAGTTCAAACCCCGGTCCTGCAAAAAAAAAAAAAAAAAAGGTACAACATAAGAAGGTTAAAATCTGTCGTGGCAAAGTTCCCTTCAGTACTCTGCTGTACTCCTTTACCACTACAGCTTTACTTGAGCCAACAGAGCTGTTATCCAAACACCCGGAGTGACTTCGGTTCTCCACTTGTGTGGCCAGTGCCTTTTCAGTTGCAGTGTGATGAGGTCTACCAGGTTGCCTTTAGGAGGAGTCAAGGAGTCAGGAAAGAAATTTACTTAGGGGGCAAAGAACTGAGTTCTTTGAGCACAGGTATGACAAACATCTGAAAATCTTAAAGCTGTAGAATCTGAACCAGATTTGAATAGAGCAGCAGCTAGGAGCTAGAACTCTTTTGTCTCTCCTGGGTCTGAATCATCCAGTCATAAAAAAAAATCATCTTGCAAATATTTCAGGGCACTAGGAGGATCTGCTGGGGCCTTTTCTTCAAACCTGTGTTTTCTTATGAGGTACTTGCAGTGACTCGGCATGTAATCTTTCAAAGGTCAGCACAGCTTCAGGGACCAGAAGTCATCAAGTCTCACCTTTGAACAACAAGAGTTTCCTGGGTTCCCACCAGGTAAGCAGTAAACCTGAAGCAACTCCCCATCAACAAGCTGATAGGCAAATCTTGGACATGGTTTTTTCCCCTGTAGACTTTTTACTTGGATTATCCTTTGCAGTTAAATCATTCTTGTAGACACAAGACCAATTATTCCTTACAATGGCATAAATCCAAAATTAATTTCTAACATTCTCTTCTCTCTTTTCCTTGTCTTTGCCGAGTCCAGATAAGATATGTATTTCATTCAGTTCTGGATCAATGGTTGCTCTCTGTGTGAACCCTGTCATTAGAACCATCCCAGAGTCTTTCTTGGTGCCATCTGATATTATGTCTACATGATCAGAGTCCATATCATAAGTAATCATTCAAATAGATTTTTTATCTCTGGCCACTAAATATATATATATATATATATATATATATATATATATATATATATAATGATTTTTTGAGTGAAATAATATGTAGTGTCCCATCCAAGACAGAATGTCTTCAGGCCCAGCATTACAGGAATCTTCTTGAAGAAGTTTCCAGGTCTGACAATGACAGTTGAAAACAATCAATCTACTGAATTGTGGTTCACGGCTCTTCCATCAGCCATACTGCCATTACATGTCAAAACTCTACCACCAAAGGTGTAGATCATAAGTTTTTTCTGAATCCATGCACATCTGATGATCAAACACCAATCTGAGTCCTCCAGCAGCAGCAGTATCTTTACTTAGTAGCACCCATGTATTTGTGTCAATGTCATAACAGTAGAAATCACTGTTGAGAGGTTTGCTGTACCTCCCAGTGGAATCTAAATAACATCCCGATGTGTAGATTTGCCTCCTTTGAATATCAATGTACATTTTATGACATGACCTAGCAACTGGGCCATTCTCATTTTTCATGTCTCTAGAAATACACGTCCACTGGTTCTCCTTCACACTGCATGCCTAGAAGTCCGCAACATCTTGTGTTCCATCCCCGCCACCAAACAAATAAGTAGTCTCTGTTTAAACATCAACAACCATCTAACAGCCCCCTCTCATTGTGGCCAGTTGTCTTCTCCATCATCTTTGCTGCTTTGGGGAATAATTTGACTCCATCATTATTTATATACCTGGTGACTGTTATACTGATTAAAGAAGCCATCATTTACAGCTTTTGAAAGCAATTCTTTGTGGGCATCAAAATCACTCTTCAAGGCTGGCCAGATAGCTCAGTGGACTAAAGCACCTGCCTAGGCAGGTGAAGAGACCAAGAGTTTGATCCCTGGCCTGCTGTACCAGCCCCAACCCAGAGCACACTGAGACAGTGACTGAGACTAGACATGGTGGCATGAGCCTGTAATCCCATTACTTCAGAGACTGAAAACAGGAGTATCACTACAAGTGCAATCTGTGTAATAAGACCCAGTAGACCCCGTACTAAACACATAAAAAAAAAAAAATCACCTTCAAAACCAGTTTGTCATGTAGATCTGTTAACACAGAATATTCCAGAGCTATGTTAGTTTTCTTTTGCAGTGATTCAAAAGCCTCTGTATAGTTGTGCTGTCTGAAATGCTTTAGGCAAAGACAAATGGCCTCCTGTTCCTGGTACTCGCTGTACCTGTTAAGACTTGGTTGTATTATAGCAAGTTCATCAGTGCCACTAAGTTCAACATACCAGATGCTAAAGTTAAAACTGGAACCCCAGGACAGGAGTGGAACTACCTTAATGAATCAACAGGGGAACATCTGCTCATCAATTTTATGCTTCAAGGTGAATGTTTCTTTGTTATAATCATTCTTTAAACCACTAGACAATAGCTCTGTCATATTTTCTTCATTAATTCCACCAAAGACTTGAAATTTCTTCAAACTGTAGGCATGTGTTTTCTCATTGCATTTCCCAAATGCAATGTTCTGAACTATAGCAGGCCTTTCAAGCTTTGGAATCAAGGGCTGGGGAGGACAGTTGCTCTCTAAAGACCATCTTGAAGACTGGTCATTTGGTTTATCCACTAAATGTTCCCAGGACAATAGGTAGAAGAGGAGGAGCTCCACTTGAGTAGCACACAGGGAAGAAGTGGGTACTCAGGTACCGCAGCAACAGTTCCACCAGCCACCACCTTGTCAGCCCCGTAGCATGCTCATTATGTTCGAATCCATTTATTGTTTCATTCAACAAACTTGAAGGCATGATGTGCATGCTGGCTTTGTGGAATATAAAAGGCATGTTAGACTCTTAGAGAAAGGAGTAAAGAAGATAATTACAGGAGTTGATGGGAAAGATACCCATCATCAAGATTCCTTTAGGGAAAGCAGTGCCTGATTGGGAGGACACTCTGTGTGATGCTACACTGGAAGATGAGTTTGATGCTCAAATTCCATACTTAATTGTTTAAAAAAATATTGGCTATAATATTTGTGCAATAGATACAGGAAAGCAAGTGTGTGTCTAGAACTACAGCACAGCTGATTTACATAACAGAGAAAACAACCAAAAAGGAGGCAGCTTTTAACTCATCACCTCTCCTTAGTAGGGCTTTTCTGGATATTGTGGGAGGTTCAGAGGGTGAAATTCAAAGGCAGTAAGGGGAAAGGAATCAAAAGAGATCAAAAAGATCTTGGTTGGGCCCAGATTGTAAAGAATATTATGTGTGATATTCAGCACTTCTGGCCTTATCCTGGACAAAATTCAAAGACTCTAAGAAGGGCAATGAGCACCTGATGTGCATTGGTAGTGGTAGCTTCAACAGGACTATAATGAGGGTCTGCGTCGTAGCTTGACTGTCCAAGAAGAGAGGGTCCAATGGAAGGACTTTTCAGCCTCATCAGGTGGTTGTTAAAGACTCGAAGGAATCTGAGGTTTAGGGTAATTGTTAGAATTATTTTTAAGAGAATGCAAATAAGAATTAAAACAGAAAAAATTACAAGTGATACAGAATTTCACTTAACAAAGTAATATGAATTTAACAGTATTTATTGTAATACATAGTGTTGTCCTCCAACCAGTTGGTCCTATTTCCAGATATATGCATGGAAAATTGGAAGAAGAAAGAAAAATGGAAGAAATGTATAAGAAATTAAGAAGACAAATAGAAAAAACAATTGAAGAAAGGAGATGAAACAAATTAAAGCATTAACTGCCCTTTTCCACAGAACAGCAGAAATGCACAGTACAGTTGTCCAAACCATCCTGTTCACAAACACAGATAAATCTCTTTCCCCACTCCCTCTCCCGTCCTTCTCGACTCAGTAATTCTTTCCTTTTGAATAAGTTCATTCCCTCTCACCAGTGAATTGTACTCTTCAGATTCCATTTTCTCTTTGAGGTTCTCACACTAAGGAGACAATACGTTATTTGCACATGTGGGTCTGATTTATTTCACTTATGAGTATGTTCTGTGGTTACATTCATTTATCACAAAAGACTCAAATTCATCCTGTTTTACAGCTGAATAAGACTGCATTATATAAAAATACCACATCTTCTTTATCCATTCTTCAGTTGATGAAACTTAAGAGTTAAAAGTACAGGATCAAAAAAAAGTTTTATTTACTTCTCCTTTTTATTAATAGGAGGGACTTGAAAACTATTCTGAACACCAACAGGGTAACAATGCAAATAAGTGTTTAAAATCAAGTCACAGAGGATCAATATCTGAAAAGGAGGTTAGTCCATTTGACATAGCACCTGGCACATAGGACCAAGGACATATTCTGGAGTCAAAATTATCTCTATGGCAATTATTTAGATTTCCAAATTAATGAGGTTTAGTTCTTTGGTTTGGTTTGGTTTTTTTATATTACATGCCATGTAATAACAAAATTTTCAGTCTTGCTTCACTGGCCTGCTTTTGAGCTGCATAGTCCTAATGAGAATAAATACAGTTTAACAAGAACTAAGTATGTACTCTGCAACAAATCACAACCTTTACAAAAATTCATTAAACTATAATTTACAAATGGAAAAGAAGAGACTTGATAGTGTAAAAGAAATTTACCTGTGTCATGAAGTTAGTAAATTGCATGGCCAGGTTTCAAAGCCAGGTCTGAGGTCTATAAAAATCTATGATCTAAATCAGTACAGTATATTGCCTCTCATATAACTTGAAAATACAAACCTGCTTCTGGAACTCTCTAGGAAGGTTTAGCTGTGCAATAATTTAGGTATTGGTAGAAGAAAAAAGACAATCAGTATTTACATTTAAAACCAAACTGATGTATTCATTCCTCAGAGTCAAGATGAGCTTCAATCTTGCTAGTGAGAGAACACAGCTTGCTTTCTCACAGAGGGAAACCATTTTCATTTGCCACAACCTCTGAAAGACAATACTGAGTTTATGACTGGGAACTCATACTGCTCCTAATAAAATGCAGCTGATTGCTCCCATCATAATTACAACTTCACCTGTTTCTTTGTTTGTTTGTTTTTTGTATTTTAGGGAAGGGTCTACAGGGTGTTCAGGGTCTCACTACTAGATCGGACACCTAGTGATCCACCTGTTTACAGCCTCCGAAGAGCTAGGATTACAGGCACATGCCACCACGCCCAGTCTCCCAGTCTCAATTGCTCTCTCAGCACACCCTGGGGGCAGGGCCAGCATGGCAGGCCTGGGGATCAGAATCCTCATCCTGTGCACCTGCCTGCAGGCGCTTTAACCTGCTGAGCTACTTGGTGCCCCTATAACTTAATCTTTGAGTTTAAAAACATGAAAGAATTTTTTCTAAATTCTGTAAATTTAACGTCATCTTTGTACCAAAGTTGGAATTGCTAAATTTTTATTTGTAAGATTTTTTTAAAGTTCTGAAAAATTAGTAATGGCATGGGTACCTTTTAGCAAGGAAGAAACAATTGCAATTGTAGCGTATAAAACGAGAATTTTCAGTTAATGAAAAACACTGTTAAGCCAAGTTTCTCTAAAATACATGGAGTTTGGTTTTGTTTTGCTTGTTTTGTTTTAGTTTCAAGACAATACGGCAGTCTTAAATATCTTATAAGACACAAGGAAAGATAATCATTTTCCAAATCACCTCCTGTCATCACATCTCCAAATATCAGTGGGCATCCAAATCCACTGGATTAAGGAGCAAAAGCACCTACTTTAGAGTTACTAGACAACTGCA
>PVKN010004282.1:15714-34153 GCA_004027915.1 Capromys pilorides
TCCCTGTCCTCCTTCTCCTCCTCCTCCTTCTCCTCCTCTTCCTTCTCCTCCTCCTCCTCCTTCTCCTCCTCCTCCTTCTCCTCCTCCTCCTTCTCCTCCTCCTCTTCTTTCTCCTCCTCCTCCTCCTCCTCCACCTCCTTCTCCTCCTTCTCCTCCTTCTCCTTCTTCTTCTTGTCAGTGGAATAAGAAGCTCAGTGGAATAAGTGCCCACTTAGGCAAGCGCAGGAACCAGGGTTCCACTCTCCACTCCACATGCTGTGGTGGCCCTGCCCCTGCATGTGCTCAGCCAGTAACAGAAACCAGCACACCTGTAATCCCAGCACAGCAGAGAGAGAGGGGGCTGGAAACAAGAAGATCACTAGGAGTCTGAGCTGCATAGTGAGACTCTACTTAAAAAAATTAAAAATTAAATTAAAATTTTAAAAAATTAAAATCAAATTAAACATTAAAAAAAACTGAGCAATTGCCCATCTTAAGCAAGAGAGAAGAAAACAATTAGACATGATTCAGATTGTGCCAACTGAGATCTACAGGAAAAAAAAATACTTCATTTTGTTTTGAGAGGCTCCTGCTTCATGCAAATAAATCAGATTTATCCTCCGCTGGGTTTTTTTCCCCCTTAATTTTTCATTGTTTCCCTGACTGGATCCTCCACCTAGAAGGGCAGCGGCAGCAGCAGCAGCATATCTATAATGCCCAGATAATGCCCATTAAAAGCCTCCTCTCAGTGGTGCACTGTCCCCTCAGCTTCAGAGACATGAGACCCTGTAAATCCGTCTCGCTGACACTCACCTCTTCCAGAATTGTAGATGGGTGGTTTTTAGCCTAAATTCTGGCAAAGGTCAGCTCTGAAGAATCAGGGCAGCCAAACAAAGGTGAAAATAAAGGGAAGAAGTGGCTCTAACGTAGACGAGGCCTGGAGTTTCCCAAGTCCCTCTATGTTAGCTTATCACAGCACTTCTGTTTTATGGAGCTGTAGCCCAGATGTTGTTAAAACCATCTTTCTTCTCCTTGCTTTGTATCACTCCTGGTGTCTATTTTCTTTTTTACTCTGTTTCCCCAAGAACTTTATTTTATGGCTGGGGTGCAAAGATAAGTTTGACATCATAAGGCCCTGGAGAAGACGAATGAATGAAAACCACTGGAAACAGGTTTGGCATTCTTTTTCATACATGATTTGCTGAGACATAGATGGTTTAGCTTTCCTTTGTTGGACAAATCATGTGACACTGCCACACAAAGCCGGGGAAGTGTGTTTTGCTTCCCGATTCCAGAAAGCTCATTCCATAACTGACTGGCTGTGAGATCAAAACATCCAGGCAGAAAGGCGCGGTGGAGCACAGCTGTCCGCATCGCTGTGGCTGCGAGCAGAACACAGGGGAGAGCACAGGGGAGACACGTGCCCCCAAGGCAGTGCCCAGGGACCGCTGGGCCCCAAATGCCAACAGTACACTCAGCTGCACACACCAGCGCATGATCCCCTAGCGAGGACAGTCCGAAGGGCTCACATCAGAAGCTGGCGAAGAAAGAATTTCTAGGACTGCGCTACAAAGTATGACAATGGGTTAGGCTTCCTACCTCAGCAGTGCTCCCGCGGAATCTCTGGCTCACCAAAGACCGGAAGCACTGAGACGCCAACCTTGATGTGGACTCTGGAATTACGAGAACAGGCGCTGTCAGTGAAAAGTCACTAGCAAATAGACAAGTACTCTAGAGTCTTACAGAAATAACCGGCAGCATTAAGAAGGTGCTAATTCTGGGAATTGATCAGTAAGGATTCTACCTTAGCTTGGTTATCCAAAGTAAATGTAACTATATGTCATGGTCACAGACTGGTATAATCTGCAATTCATGCTGCACCTGCTACACATGGATGTATTTTCCAATAACCAAAGCATGAGTTAACGTGTTATCAGTTAACATTAAAATTATATCAAAATATTTTTCTGGCGTCATTCTGTTTCATCTTTTAAAAAAAAAAAAAATCTTCATAATCTAAGGGAAACACCTGTCTTCCACACTGGCTGAATTCCAGGGTTTTCTAGGGCAGGGGATGATGGGCAGGCCAAAATAGTACCGACGGTGAAGTCATTTCTGCAAAATTTTCAGCAATTGTCAAACTCACTTTAGGAGGCAAGGGCAGAATCGAGGAAGAAAGACACATCGTTATCTCAGGATCAAAATACAAACCAACAAATGCCCAGTGAAGAGTCAGGAACAACAACCAAGGGCAGTAACTGGTGGAGGTAACTGAGCAGAAAAACAGACACTGAGAAACCTCAGCCCTGCCCAGTCCTACAGAATGGTCCAGCACTTTATAGCCCACATGGTCGCTAAGAATGCGTGTGACCAGGCACCTTCTTCGATGACAAGAAGCCACTGCCATTTGCCACAAACTTTGTTTTTCCCAGAGTTTAATACCGAGGGCTATATATTCCCATGACTAGTTTATTTAACATGTTGCTCACTAAAGACCCAGAGATAGCTCAGCAGACTAAGCACCTGCTTAGGCAAGTGCAGGGGCCAGGTTCCATCCCCCGCACCACCTGTCACAACAGCCCCACAACACGCCGGCCGCCAAGACCTGGTGTAGTGGCACTCGCCTGTAGTCCCAGCACTGGGGAGGCTGGGGACAGGAAGTCTGAGCTGCATAGTGAGATCCTGTACCACATACATAAAAAAAGATGCCACTCACTATATTATGTAATATAAAGGCATTTTGAACTCGGTTCCCTGATCTAAAACACTAGCCCAGCAAGGGAAGTAAGTAATTAGTGATTCTCTACCACTGCCCTGGGTCCTCAGGATAATCAGGCACTGATGCACTCTCTCGAAATGAAGAGTAACATTTGTTGCCTCTGGAGCACAGGCCAGGTCAATATCTTGATGTTTTGTGGATATGAGGCTGTCTCCAAATCAGCCCCAGGTCTTTCCATCAAAGGCCATTCTCAGGACAAAAGCAAATCAGTAATGAGACATAAAAGAAAATATCAAAGGTAAGAGCAGACACCACTGAGTTATAGGATGTTACAGTACAGGTTCTCTTGTGTCCTGAATCCTCACTGACCTGGAAGGGCCGGGGTCAAAATATTGGCTATCCTTGTAGCCCTTCTGTTTCTCTAATTTTTGGTCTGCCTACTCAAGTTGTTAACCCTCCAGAAGAGAAGACAACAATAAGCATTGTATTGATTATTGCGGCTGTCTTACCTACCAGTTCTGAAACTGTCATTGCTATTTCTTTCATGTTGAAATTAATAAATTTTTTTTAAAAAAGGTAAGAGCAGAGCATCAAGCCCAGGACAGAACAGAAGCTGCAACGCTAGTTTTGCTAACTCAGCTCTACAAAGAAGGTCTCTCATCCACAGAGAATTAACAGTCTTCAGGCAACCAGGAAGGGACATACTTGACCAGGAAAGTGTACCTCAGGGCTACCTAAGGCCGACTCCAGCATTATACATTTTCTTTTAAATGAAAGGTAACAGGAAAGGCAAAGGAAACCTTAGTTCCTAAAAATATATTATGGCTTTCAAAAGCGAGCTAACAGAATGCAACATGAAGTCAAAACTAAGTAACAAAACACACAAATTGTTCGTTCTTAAAATGTATCTAAATAGATTTGTAAAAGTTAAAAATAAAGTCAAAGAAATGATTTGGGTTCTACTATGAAAAAAAATTAGACGAGACCAGCTAGTCAAGAAACACTTACTCAAAACCAATAAAGGGAAGAGATTATTGCAATAGGAGAGAGATAATTAATTTTGTGGAGTTTCTTGAAATACTCAGCAGGTTGGTATCTGCTCAGATTGACTGCTGACCCAGGGAACCAAAACATCTTGAAGGTGGGATGTTTTGCCAGCTTGATCAGAGACAGACGTTGGGGTGGGGGTGGAGAGTCTTAGAAAACAATCAGAAAAAATGTTCATCCAGTCACCAGGCTTTGCTTGCCTGCCTTGCCACCTAAAACAAAGATCTGTGCTCAGCAAAAGGATTGTCTGTGTGTTCCTCGTTAAGTCCGGGAGTTTGAGTCACCTGTGGGGTTTCAATTTGTTCTGGTGAGGACCCTACCCCTCAAAACACAAATACACACAAAGATGTTCTCTGTCTCTCACACCTTCATTCATCTTTCTGAAATGGTTTACTGGCCTGAACTCAGGAAACTCCACTGAAACAAAAAGGACGGAACGCCAAAGCGAGCTCAAAAACAAGTCCTGAAGGATAGTAACAGGGTGCTCCTCAATATGATGGAGCGCTGGTAATCCTTTCTTACAGAATCTAGCCCCCCCCCCACAGAGGCAGGACAAAGGGGCCCTGTATTTCCTGCTGTTACATTTCAAAGGGACAGCCCCCAGGTCTTTGAGGGAAACCATGTAGAGTTGTGGAATATTTATATGTATTCAAATTACAGATTCCAAGTTTCCTAAAGCAAATGCTCTAAGAAAAAGAGCAGCTGAGGTCTAAAGTGGAGTGGAGTGGAGAAGGCTACTGCCTTCTTGAGCATTATTTTGAACCTCAGAAAGGCACGTAAAGAGCTAGTTGCACTTGGTTCTGCAGCCCATGCCTACTCTGTACGTTAATTGCTTCAGTGAATCACTATTCATAAGATGAACTAAAACTATACTTGCAAATACTGTTGCCCATTTTCAACCTCAACGTCCAGAGGATTTGCTACTGCCCAAACACACAGTTGGTGTTTAAATTAAGAGGACCCTTCCACCCATGGTAATCTTTCCAAAGGAGGTGTCCGTAACCAGATAACAGAAAACAAAATTTTTTTGGCAAAAGATACTGTGTGTGAGGAGCTTGACTCAGCTGGCATCTCAACTTAAAACTCTTAATAACTGCTTCACTTCTTTCATGTGAATATCAGTCATGTGTCATTCAGCGGGGCTAGAGAACAGGAATGAAAGGCTTCTGACAACTGTTCTAACCCAAACATAATGCAGTTCTTCTGATGAATCCCATTGTCACAAGTCATGGCATCAGATTGACAGATCCGGCAATTCATTTGATTACTAGAGCTTTACAAGGGAAAATGAGGCCAGAGAAAGTCAGCTGATAAAAAGCCCAGCAAAGGTCAAACAAATGAGAGAAATGACCAGCGTAATGAGCCACAAAAGTATTTATCTGTTGGCAAAAAAAAAGAAATTAGCCATAGTTCGTCATACATAACCAATACCTGTCTCGGTTGGTAGGACACATGGTTGCTCACACAGAGCAAGGGGGAGGTACTCAGGTGTGTGGCCTCTGGGGAAGAGTGTTGGATTTTTAACAATTTCAAACCCTAGAGACACACTCAGAGCCAAAGGAATTAGGAATCCGTTATTGAATGAACCCAGCCTCTTGTCTGATGAAGCTTCTCGCTTGCTAAGGTGACAACACAAACAGGGCATGGCATGTTGAATTGTCATTCAGTTTATCTGGTTTCTACATACAGTTCCCGTCCATCAGAATGGCCCTACGCATAGCTTGCTATTGAACCCTTCTGACTTTAGCATAAAACCACCTTTCTTCTCCCCAAAATAAACTACTTTGAGAATGGCCACTAAAGACTTGCTGTTTCTCCTGGTTGGCTTTCATCTCACATCTCTAATTTTTTTTGCATATTCGGTTTCCCTACAGTGTAGGTTGATATCACGCCTTCTGTTCCTTTTTATGAATGGACTATCACTGTTCTGTGTACAGGAAATTAATATGCACATTCTGTGTCCCACCCTAAGAACACAACAGTATGTACACCTGCTTCTTTGTCCACTAATACAATTCAAGACTAGTGTGAGATCCAGCTGTACTGGGCCATCTGAAGAGAGCCCCTGTCCTCTCCTTGGGCTGCTACTTGTTCTATATTTCAGCTTGACATCATTTTCACCCCTTGACTTGGCACTGGGTGCCAACGCCCAGTCCTTCAAACGAGGACAAAGTGTGCTGTAAACGATCAGCAGCACGCTCCGCTGTTGCAGCACCCAGGCAGGGAGAACTCTCCTGTGCTTCACTTTAGCAGTCTGAGTTATTTTATTTTGAAATCAATTTATAGAAAGGTGTAAAACTTGCACCTAGAAACCCTTCCCACTTAAGCTAGCTTCCCCCAACAATAACATCTTCAAAATGCAGAACTACATCGAAGCCAGGAAGTAGACATTTGGTACAGTACTGACTAGACCAGAGTTTACTCCATTTCTACAGATATATCCATTCTCTCCCTCTTTCTCTCTCTCTCTGTCTCTCTGTCTCTCTCTGCCTTGTCTCTCTCTGTCTCTCTGTCTCTGTTTCTCTCTCTGTCTCTCTCTCTGTCTCTCTCTGCCTTGTCTCTCTCTGTCTCTCTGTCTCTCTGTCTCTCTCTCTGTCTCTCTCTCTCTGTCTCTCTGTCTCTCTCTCTCTCCCTCCCCGTGTGTGTGTATGTGTGTTACGACACACTTTTATATCACATACAGATTTGTGAAACCATCACTACAAGATACATATTTCTTCCCTCACAAGAAAGCAGCACCTTCATGCTAACCATTCACATTCCATCTGGGACTACACAGCCCATCCCTACCTATCCTTTCCCCTGAAAACCACTATCTCTCTGTTCTCCAGGGCTACGTTTTTCATTGTTTCACCACAGTTGAAGGAATCTGACCACCACCATGTTGATCAGAGACCCCTCTGAATTACCCTGGCCCTCCACAGCTACTCCTGGGGACTCAATGCTGCCAGCCCTGTGACGTACAGCAGCCACTACTCCCCGTCCCTTCCCAAGCCTCAGCCTTGAGGAGCCATCACAGCCTGTGCTCTCTCAGCTTGTCCTGGGCAGGTATCCTCACAGCCCTCACGGAACTCCTCCCTCTCCGCAACCCCACAAAAGACCCCATATCCTACAGGAGAGCCGCTGTCTGGTCTCCAGAGCCACAACCATTGCCCTCAGGTTTGCTGTGCAAAGAACCTGTCCTGTGGCACTTGTACATCTGTTTCTTCTTTTCCTAACAACAGTTACGTAAGTTGCGGTCACACACTACGCAACCTTTTAAGAGTGAACTTTTTCTCTAAAAATACTTAACATGCATCCAGGTTATTTGTGTCAGTAGCTTTTTCTGAGTAGCAGCTCACTGTATAGATGTTTTCAGTTTGTTTAACTATTAGACTACTGAAGGGCATTTGGGTTATTTCAAATTTTTCTATTACACATAAAAATTGGATGGACATTCATCTGTAAGCTTTCATGTTAACACAGGTTTTCATTTCCTGGGGGTACATTCCTAAGAGCACAAATGCTGTGGCATGTATTAAATGTACATCTACTTTTGTAAGAATGTCATGTTCCCCAGAATGGCTACTCTACTTTTTTACTTCCACTAGTATTATGTGAGAAATCCAGGTTCCCTGCACAATCCCCAACATTTGTCATTAGGATTATTTTTAAAAGAATAATTAAAATATGGCTCAATCCCCAGGTCTGCCATGCCGACCCCACCGCAAGGCACACTGAGGAGACAATTGAGACTGGGTGTGGTGGAGCACACCTGTAATCCCAGCTCTTGGGAGGCTGTAAACAGGCAGATCACTACAAGTGCAATCTAGTAGTGAGATCCCAAACATCCTGTAGACCCTTCCCTAAAACATAAAAAAGAAAGAACAATTAAAATGTGCCCAGGGACATGTCATTGTGACAAGAACACATTTTTATGCATTACGTTCCCAGTAAGAAGTTACCAGCCTTCCACATTTCCCCACCCGATCGAGACACACTCCGCATCCACAAAGCAATAGTTCACTCACTCTCTCTTTTACACAACCTTATCTTCCTTACAAACACATAACTTTACAAAGACTCACCATAAAACTGCCTTTAATCCCTTTTCCATCTTTAATCATCTCCACAAAATATGGTAACTCTAAGAGGATGGTATTGGTTTGTACTTAGAAGTCTGGAGGAAAGTTAAGGACCTACAGAGTCCATAAAGCTTACACACACCTTGACGGGCTGTGTTTTTTAATGAAGCACAGTAAGTCCCTTCCTATTTCCTGGTTTGACTTTCACGGACTCACTGTTTTGTGAGTTTTCAAAATCTAATCATCTAGGGCCAGCCAAATAGCTCAGCAGATTAAAGCACCTACAAGCAGGCACAGGGGTCGGGGGTTCAATCCCCGGGCCTACACTGATGGCTGTGCCCCCCAGGTCATGCTGAGACAGCAATTGAGACTGGGTACAGTGGCGCATGCCTATAATTCCAGCTCTTGGGAGGCTGCAAACAGGTAGATCACTATGGATCCAATCTAGCAGTGAGACCCTGAACACCCTGTAGACCCTTCCCATCCCTCCCCAAAAAAACCCTAAAAATCTAAATTGCTTATCTCGGATTTTTCACTATATTGCAGGATTTTGCAGTACTGTACAGTATATGTGTGTTTTTAAAATTACGTAGGTTTACAAGTTTAGAAAATGGTTAAGAACATTAGAAGTATTTTTTTAAAATGTTGGAAAGGTTCATAAGTGTGTGGGAAGGTTTTATAAAGCCTTAAAACATATGTAAATACTAAAATAATTTTAATATCACTCCTTCACTGATTTGCACTTATTGTGGGGGTGTCTGGAACATAACCTCCACAATAAGTGAGGGACCACTGTATTTACAGGATTTACAAGGTAGGAAATGACAGGAAGCTTCCTCGAGTCAGGATTCTATGTTCTGTCAAAAAACAAAAAACAAAAATCACTATGTTCTGAGAGACAATCTCAGACAGACAAGTAGAACTATCCAGAAAAGAGGACGAATGAGGGCAGGAGGTTCAACTGTGGTAAAATCAAACTAGAGACGAACATTTGCTTCTCTCCTGCTCTGCTTCCAGAGTGGCCTCCCTGGCCACAGCATCCTGGACAACCTCACTTACACCGTACATCACAAATGAAAAGACCAGAGTGCAACCTCGCCACTTATTGATACTGTATCACCATGAGATCAGTGAGTTTTTAGAACTATTTTTTAGAACTATTTTTCATTATAGAAATGTTTTTAAGTGTAGGGTGATTTATTATACATAGTGGAAATCATTTTCTTCTAATATTCAACACACTGCTCAAAGTCCTACACAAATCATCCAGTAAATAGTAATTATCATCTATAAGCCCATGCTAAAATTCCTTTTTTTTGTATTGTCATGCTAAAATTCTTAAAGGTATTATTATTATTATTATTATTATTATTATTATTATTATTATTCAGGAAGACTAAAAGAGGAAGTGTAACCTCATCTATAATGATTTCAAACCAGAGAAATAATGAATCTTGTTATGCTGAGATCCACTTCACTGTTTCCCTAAAAATAAGACCTGGCAGAAAATGATGAACCTTTAAAACTAGAGGTCAAAAGGGCCAGCTTTGGCAAGTCTTAAGCAGGCATGGTGGTGCACACCTGAAATCCCAGCACTCAGGAGGCTGAGGCAGGTGGATTGCTGCAAGTGTGAGGCTAGCATGGGCTATATAGCGAGCTTAAGGCCGGCCAGGGATATATTGCAAGAGCCTGTCTCGAACCCCCTTTCCCACCCTAAAAAACAAAAAGAGTGCCAGCCCAATTGAGCTTGTCTTTGCCTAATAGTAGCCAATGAGCAAAAGAGTGTGGATGGCAGCTAAGGCAGTGACAGGCTGATTGCAGCTGGCATTTTTGATCTCTAGTTTTCAAGCCTGATTAGTTTCAAATTTGGCCATATTTTTTCCAGTTTGGTCATAGTTTTTGAGGAATTAAAAAACAAAATAAGACTATCATGAAGATAGGGTGATAATAGTGAATAACACACACACACACACATCTACATATACTTTTAATGTAACTAGATCAGAATGTTTACACCTAAGAAATACCCTTAGTCAATGAGTTAATATCACTTTTCTAAGAATGATGGTAAAACTTGGCAACATGGATTACCAATTACAGTTTGTTGATAAAAAAAAATTATCTTACATGAATCTTGAGACTCAAAATCAATTCAAACACTGGGGAACAACTTTGTTATTTTCAGAATTCCATGTGTGTGTATACATATCAGAGATGATCAAAATATATGATGAATGATTAACTTTTTAAAAAAATTTTACAGTAATATACATTGCCACTGATCACCCTCAAAATGCTTCCCCCTCTTCCAAACACATTTATCCCACCGCTCTTTCCACTTTCCCAAGTAGTTCTGAAAAAGCCCCTTTATGAGCATCTTTATTCCTTTTTTTATTTTTTAATTGCGGTACTGGGTATTGAACTCAGGATCCTGTGCTTGCTAGGCAGACGCTTATTCTACTGAGCTATCTTCCCGGCCAAGCATCTTTAATAGATATAAGCAAAAATATAGTCAATCCTCCTGTGGACTGCCATCCAACTGAAAGGTAGAATTATAAAAACATTACAACGTGCTTATATCCGCAAGATCTCAGGATTTGATTCCTGGCTCTTCTTCAACACAAACATCAAGGCAAATGCTTTGAATCAGCTGAGGACATCTGGGCAGCCATGACAGTGCAACTAAAAACATTCCTAGAAGAGGACTTCTAGAATGGCTTCAGAAAGTGGCAAGAGTGATGGGATGTGTTCAAAGAGAAGAGGAGGATTTTGAGGATTAACAGATTCCCGCTGGCTTGAACCACTGCTAGTACACACATGACTGTCCTCCTGGGTGACCTTTATTAATTTTCTTAGTAAAAAGGTCAATAAGAGTGATTAGATCTGTTTGTACCTCCAATGGTACAAGTTGCCCAATGGGATGGTCATGCATGCACCACCTATAGTTTAAGCTGCCCAGCAGCAAGACATGTGAATTATAGACCCATTGAGAACGTGCTAGAAGCAATGCATCTGTCACTGCAATAATTTTTTATTTTAAACATTTCTAGTACTTTTTTACCACACAGGACCAAAGATTAATATGTCTTGAAAGAAGGTACATTCTTTTTTCAAAAATTATAAGGCATACATTGTGGAGGACCGCCTGGAAAACTTGCCTTGAAAGAAGAGCAAAAAAATATAAATAAATAAATGAATACAAAGGAAAGAAGAGCAACTCCATTTTAACTAAACCTGGCCCTACATCCAGGTATGGATAGGTACAGAGCTGGCTAGGACTTCTCCTCATCCCCTCCCCACCCCACTGGCTTGAAGCAATGCAAAGCATTCTAGTCCAGGTCAGTGTTGCCCCTACCCACAGCTCCCCAGAAGCATGCGGGAGCCCAAAAGAAAGGGAGTTCACACTCCATACTGTCACCTCAGATGGCAGCTGGAGGTAGAGACTATGACTTCGCAGGCCATGAAAAATGACACAGCAGAGCTCAAGCAGCGATATCAAAACCTTAGATCCTACCTTGAATCTTGTGCTGCAGCTCACTCTCTCGGGGTAGCCTTCTCTCTGCACACTGCAGAGGTGACTTCAAGCACCCTCCCTAGCCCAACTCACAGCTCTCACCTCCTGCCTGCCATCCTCACGGTCACACATCCCTGAGCCACTGCCCTCTTCACAAATTAATGAAAAGAGGGCTTGGTCCTGGCTCAAGGATTTTGTTCCAGGTAACCACCATCCTAGCTGGACTTGGGACCCCTTGGCTCTCCACAGGTACAAACATGCCTTGCTATTTTTATTCTCACCATGGGTTGCACTGGGAGTGGCAGATTGGAATTAATTTATTGGAATACCAATAACTTTTCCACAGGCTTACAAAGACAAAGTTCACTGAACAGTGAAAAAGTCCCAGAAGGGCTTTCAATAATGCATTTCCTAACATGATAAACTTCAAAAGTATCATAAAATAGACATTATCATAACAGCAACTGATAGCAGTCGTGTTTCTGTATTTACAATACCACTATATTCAAACTGAGGTCTTACGAGCAGCAGTTATGACTTAAACACATAGAATTAAAAATAAAAATTAAAGCTTAGTCACACTTAAAAATTAGACTTTATATACATTTCATGAAAATTCTAAATAGATGACTTAGATATATATTCTAAGACATTTGGTTATAATCATAAAAGAGCATTTGAAAACTGACATTGTCCCCTAGAGTATACATTTAGAAAAATTACCGTTCAAGTTTTCATTTTGGATTCTATAGAGAAAATTTTTAGTTCATGACTTTGTTGAATCCTGCTAGTCACGTCTCTGCGGCAGTGTGGCACCATTTGCATCATTTTTCCTCTAATAGTTGAGCTGATTGAAAGTTTCAAGATAAGGAAAGATCTGTGTTAGACATTGAAGATCCAAATGTCTCACATTTTTCATTGACACAGAGAGAGACGCAGTATCTCTAGAAGCTAATTGTGCAATGTTTCATATCTCCTGATAACAGAGAACAGAGTACTCAGGATATTTATTTCTGCTTTTGAGGGGGTTTTGAGGAATGTTCACAAGGGCTCGATCTAATCATGTACGCAAACATACTAAAGTGGAAACTCAGGCTTCTTATTTCCGCATGCTTCAGTACTTTGAAGGGACAGGTTCCTATATTAATTTAAAAGTTTCTCACGCAATTACCCTAAACCTAAGTCACTCCCTAACCTCTGAAGTCAAAATGTTGAGAGGTGCATATTGGGACTTTGTATGAAAG
The DNA here is from genome assembly GCA_004027915.1 of Capromys pilorides. Lineage (NCBI taxonomy): Eukaryota > Metazoa > Chordata > Mammalia > Rodentia > Capromyidae > Capromys > Capromys pilorides. The sequence continues at coordinate 28,282 of PVKN010004282.1, forward strand.
CATAGCGCTAGTGAGACAAGTAGAGCTTGCAATTAATATAATTTTCTCTCTATTCAGATAAGATGTTAAGAATGAAATTAAGTGAACCATAAAACTGCTCTAATGATGACTTTATTAGAAGAGAAGAATGGCATGACAGCGATAGTTAGCACATTATCGCAGAGGATGGCTTTATTACAAATCTATATACCCTTCAGGCATTCTTCTTTTAGCTGTCCTAGGCTATTGCTCAGCTAAACTAATAAGTCTGAACTGGTTTCTAATTCCTATGTAAAGATGAAGGTATTTGAAACTCACCATGAATACTAAAGAAGAAATATATGCACTGGGGAAAACGCACCTGTGCATTGCTATTCTCCGTCTGACTCTCTAACTGCCACCAGTAATATTTCTGTGTGTCTCTCCCAGCTGTCAGAACGTGCTGGTTCTTCTTTATTCTCAGGGCCTGAACACATCTTCTCAGGCTCCACGATTTGCATGCTAATGTGCCACCAAGGCATATTACTCACTCTTATTTTGATCTTATCAAAGGCAGGACGAGAATTTTAAATGCTACAAGTTCATACTAATTAGACGAATTATTTAATAGTGTTCTTTAGTGTTGCAAAGACGAAGGCATAAATCAGAAAGGGCCTCACGATGAAAATGACAAGAATAGCACAGAAATATTTTACGTACTCACACTTGCTTATTTTGTGTCTCAAATTCAACTGGGTGCTATTTTCAAATAATCAGAAATCAGAGGATGGCATTTATGCCACATATGATCAAAGGACTTCATGTCACTCTACAGATCATTTAGCAAACATCCCTGATTTCATAAATAAAAGGAGCCTGGACACCACAGACAGGTTAGTACTCTTACAGAACAGGACATTGCAATGTGACAGCTGAGTCACAATTAACAATTGTCATTTTCTATCTCCCACCCACATAACATACACCAAGAACAAACAGAAGAAAAATCTAAAGTACCTTAAAAGCTTGAGCACTTAAACCATATTTTTAATTTTTGCCCCATGTTTAAACTCTACCCAAGACACAATGCTCAAATTCTCTTCCTTACACATTTTTTGTGTTTTCTGATCAGAAGTGATTAGAACATCGCTGCTATGTACTGGGCCACAGGAGAAGTTTTAGCCCTAATCCTATTAAAAGAACTATAATCAATCAATGTCACTTCTCAATATCATAATATCCTGCTGTGACCTTCTGGCACATTGTTTAAAGCACTGATAATCTCGATATTTACAGAGCCAAGGCTTTTCACACCCAGCACTGCTCAACACATAAACGCTGCTCATGCAAACAAATATTTGGAATATTAATTAGATCACTACCATCTAAGTCATTTGGCCCACTTGGGGGCCACAGCCAGCCCACAGCCCACGGCCCACGGCCCATGCCCCAAGGCCCACGGCCCAGCTAAAGAACACACCTGATTTCCATATGCAAAGCCCTCTTCAATCCTGAAACATAAATTAGATAAACTCAAACCTGAATAACAAACTGTGGTTACTAGCCATAAAGCCACGCAGGAAACCTACATGTACTAGACCAAGGAATATGGGGTAAAGCCGCCTTGAAAAGGACTCTAAAAGATAATCAGATTTATGGTTTTAGAAATAGAATATGCTGAACGCATTATTAATAACATAGACTGATGTGAGCTTGTGAATTTTCTCCAAAACACAGGAAAAATGTATAACTCAGTAAAATCGTCTATGTGTTTCCATCCACATCTGCAGATCAACTAATCATAGAATGGAAATATTTGTTTTAATTCCAGAAAATTCCAAAAAGAGAAATCATTTGTCAAATGCCAATAGTGAACAGTTTGTTGTGTTTGTTGATACACAACAAACATGTATGTATCATGCTAAGTATTGTCAGCAATATAGAGATGATTTTAAGCATGTAAGGAGGGTGTGGTCAGTTATATGCAAATACTACACCATTTCAGGTAGGGGATTTGAGCATCTCAGAATTTCACTATCCATTAGATATCCTAGAACCCAGCACCCTTGGGTACTGAAGAATGCCTATGTTGTTAACTAGAAAATTGTTTTCAGTTATGAAAACAAACAGGGTCAACATCTGAAGAGATTAATTTTTAATATTAATTAATGTATCTTATATTACGGCACTGCCAAAACCAGAAGTCAAAAGAACATGTTAGCAAATTGGTAAATAACAGTTTCTGAGGATGGACTACTAAATACATTATATTGAACTACATACTTCAAACTGTATATATTGGATAATTAGCCATCCTGTGCCTATAATGGATTTTGTGTTTGTGGCTCACCTGTGGGGCATAAAGGAAAGTAAGATTTTAAGGAAGCTTGGAAAAACAGAAAGGATATTAAAAAAAAATTATGTTCTAAAACTAGATTGTGTTCTCAGAAGTCTTTTGCTTTACATATTCACTCTCAAAATCCCTATGTTTTTATAGTCAATAAACAATAAAGACTAGCACGTTGCACAGTCTCCTGTGTTTGGCTAGAGGAAGTGAGAGGAAAAAAAGGGGATATCTTCAATTGGGAGAAAACTGTGGCCAAAGAATCCCAAGTGTTTTTGCACAGTAATTTCTCCCTTCTTAATCATCACAGAAATCTGTTAAAGAGTCTGATTCAGAAATGTCAAATGACTTGCTGCATTTTATGTGCTGAGAATTATATCCTGAACAAAACAACAAAGAGGAAAACACTTCCAGCTTCAGTGTTATCACGTAGGTGGGAAGCAACGTGAGGTATAGAGCAGCGTGTTTACAAAGAGAGGAACAGAGATTAATGCGCACTTTGAGTGAAATGCTCACTTAGTGATACGGCATTTCCTTCTGTGATCTGAACATAATTTAGTTTCAACCCATTTCCTTGTAGTACTAAGTACTATGGGGAACACAAAAAGCCCCGTGACACCATCTTAGCTAATAACAACGAGCCCTCTTCTCTCCTATGACTCCCCCCCGCAAAATGCTATGCAGAAACATAACACAAAGTTTTACAAAAGCAACTCTGTTGGCGCATCATGGAAACTGCCTGTTGCGCTCTGCGGTGCACTCCCTGTCTTCCAAGGCGGGCAGCAGAAGTTCTGCTTGGTAGCTCCACATCCTTGCGGAAAGCACAGAAGCCTGTGCTTCTGTTGTGACTGTCACCTCTGTTTTGACCGTCTTTAACCTGGGTGACAATTGAGAATTGTTTTGTCAGAATCTGCACCCATAAAGCGGCCATCGCATGGCCTTTGTTGATAAACTGTTCTCGCTTCACTGACAGGTGTTTTCTGATGGCTGGTGGCAGTGATCCTGCGGTGACAGTTAACACAGAAAAAATTCTACAATGCAATTTCAAATGTGAGATAGAGAAGAAAAAACTAGGAGAAAACAGAAGACTTCCGTAGATCGATTTAATGAGTCAGGGTACAAATGCAAATGCCTCTAGGACTGTTTGGGAGTGTCTTTATGTAAACTCCTGTCAATCGTGCTGCTTTTAAATGCTTATCAGCTGAATTAATCCAAAATAATAGCTTGTTATAACTTGTACTTTTCCTATAAATGTAGTTTAATACTTTCACACCTTAATTGCTGGTTCCTATGTTTTGCTATTCATGCTTTCAGCCTGTTTCAATTGAGGATATTGTCTTGAATTGAAAGGGCACTTTATATGCAGAATGCCACTATAAAATTGAGAATATATTTCAGCATATACGAGCAATATCTCTTTGATCTACAGTGCTTGCAACAAGATAGAGAAAATGCTATTCATTGAAATTCTGGAGGAGTTAGTAGGGAGAAGCAGATCTCTGCAGGCTGTACATTTAGAAGGATCTCTTTGCAGTTTCAATTTTTAAGGATTTCAAGTATGGAACAGGCAGGAAAAAAAGCACTGGAAGGCTGCAAGTGATGTGACTGGAAGCAATGTAATGCCATAGATTAGTCAGCTAAATTATGATACATGTGTGAAATCCTTCCCCACTCAGGTGAGCATTGAGTTTTGTGCATCCCCCACACACAAACACACACGCGCTTTTCCAAACCTAAGTTTTGGGCTGCTCTCCTATACAGCAACAGAAACTAATACGGCTGCCATTAAAAATGCTAGTATGGGGGGCTTGCAGGTTAGCTCAGTTGTTTAAGCGTCTGCTAGGGCAAACCCAGTCAGACACAGGGGACCACAGTTTGATCCCCAGCTCCACCTGTTGTTCCAGACCCACCTCTTAGGCAGCCTGAGTCAGCCAAAAAGAAAAAAAAAAAAGCCTCAACTTTTGAGGGCTTGCCAAATAGCTCAGGAGATTAAAGCACTTGCAAGCAGGCACAGCAGCTGGGGGTTTGATTCACAGTCCTGCCATACAGACCCCAGCCCCAGGGCGCACTGAGATGGCAATTGAACCTAGGCATGGTGGCATGTGCCTGTAATTCCAGCCCTTGGGAGGCTATAAACAGGCAGATGACTATGAGTCAGACCTAGTACTGAGACTCTGAACACCCTGTGGACCCCTCCCTAAAAAGAAAAAGAAAAAGAAAAAGGTAGTATGGATGTGTGGTTTGCACACAGGATGGGAAAAAAAAACAGGTATATGGATGTGTGTGGGAGTCTTCGGGCTGTAACAGGTTTCTTTTGTTGCTGCTGTTGTTATTATTATTTTTTTTTTGAAATTTTATTTTGGTACCAGGAATCAAACTCAGGACCTTGTGCTTTTCAGGCAGGTGCTTGTGCTGCTGAGCTACATCCCCAGCCCTCTCCTTGTTTTTTGAGAAGGGCCTCACTATGTATTTCAGTGTGGCCTTGAGCTCATTATGCAGCCTAGGCTAGCCTCAGACTCATCTCAATCTTTCTTCCTCAGCTTTCTGAGTACTGACATTGCAGACCTGCACCACCACATCACATTTCTGTATATGCACTGTTAGTAAACAGAGAATTATATCAGTATATGGTAAAGTCATATTACTTCAGAGTTTTTTTTTTCTGGATAAATAGCAGAAGAATAGGAGGAGCAGTCATCCAATTATCAACAGAAAAGGAAGGCCCCTCTGCTCAGTAAGTACACTGACAGAAGTCCCTCAGCTATATTTTTTTTTTAATTTATTTATTTATTTGTTTGCTTGTTGTGTTTGTTTCTTTATTCTTATTCATTTTTTTGTGGCTGGCTCAGCCTGCCCTGGTGGTGGCGCTGGCGCAGCATGTGGTGCCGGGGATCGAACTGCAGTCCCCGCAGTCGCCTGAGCCCTCCTGAACAGGCGCTTTAGACCACTGAACCATCTCACCGGCCCACCTCAGCTATATTTTAAGAAAGCTTAAAATCAATGTCTAGAATGTGAAATATATATAAGATTGTGACTATGGCATTATTTGTAAGACTGAAAATAACTCAAATTTCATTGAGACAAGATTAAGTAAACAGATGGGACCTTTTTATATAATGGAGTATTACTCAGCCATAAAGGAAGATAACCTGAACACTTCTACAGCTAAATGAATGCAACTTGAGACCATAGTCATAAGTGAAATCAACCAGATGCATATTGACTTTCTAGTATGAGAAGGTAAAATACTAAATGTGATCCAAAATGTACAATTGATACTATAAAATGGAAAGAAACTTCAAAAGGAAAGAGAAACTGCTTTAGGAAACTGGAGAAAGAGGAAGCAAGAACAAGCAAAAGGAAAACTGTGGGGAGCCATCCAGCACTTGACCTGTGACAAAGTCACACCGAGCTTGGAGAATCTGCACAGCAGAACCTCATGTGAATGTGTCTCCAAGAACCCCTTGGGGGTGCCTAGGCTTACGAGTGCCCACAATCCCCCGGGGTTCTGGGATAACATAACTAAGTGCACAAGGTTCTTTCAGAGATTGGCTCCTTGCCTCCTACCTT